>JAGVVM010002408.1:0-45323 GCA_019149425.1 Psidium friedrichsthalianum
GCCTTCTCTTCTCGTGATTTGGATTTTCTGATGAACTTGAGTTCGTATGTTGGCACTGTTTGACTACTCTTGACGTCAGACCATGGTACTTATTTGTCTCACTCCATGCCTGCATGTGCGTACAATCTTAGGAGGAGTGAAGCAGGGGATGAGCAGCTGGAGGGGTGGTTTTTTTTTTTTTCCTAGTTACCAGTGAATGGTGTTCCATAGGTCCATGTTTGTTACGTTCGTAGTGTGTCGCCCTTGTGAGCACGGATCTACCGCCCCGAAAAATGCCATTCGACGCTCTACAGTCCGTTTCGTCTCACATCACATCTCAATCGGTGTCTCCTTCACCTGCCACAAAAATCACCTTGACTCTTGGGCCTCATGCCAATACATATCTCTTATTAATCCCGCAGATCCTTTCGGTACAGGATTATCTACAATTAACATGATTTATGCAAAGGCCTGCGCTGGACTTCTTTGTGAATAGAAACTCCATTGTTGGAAACCACTTCCCAAAGAATATAATAACTTATGTACTGTAGATATTGAATGTGTTTGTGTATGAATGCTGTAATCTCTAACAGATATCATGTATGAAAGTTTAGATATGATCATTGTTGAGAACTAATGGAGAATGTTGTGTTGAACTCTAACGGATACATCATGGTTGACTGTGGTCTGCAGAATGGTCGGTAAACACCCAACAAACACACGTTAGAGCTCAAGAAGGGATGTTCTCCTGACTCCCAGAAATCATAGAGGAGGACTTTGCCTAGCACATGCAAGAGCAGGTCATAGTGAACCCTAACACTAAAAAATGCTTCATCGCTTCTCTCGCTCTCTCTCACAGACAATTGAACTTGTACCAATCACTTGCATCAAGCTCAAAGAAAGGGAGACTGCTTGATGCCGGCCCTTTCTTCTTGTGACGCTTCACCTTCCAGTAAAGGTGTGCTTTTTATAGGAAAGCTTTCAGTGCCTGGTGTTCTCTGTAAGATGCCTCCCCCGTTGGCCCCACTGAAACGAAGTCCGTATTGTCCACCGAAAAACGTTCTAGACTTACAGCAAAAACTATGAATGAAAGAAAGGAAAAAGAAAACGAACATTTGTCTTCCAATGCCCGTGGCATCTTTTCCATGTTTTCCACGAGAAGAAAGAATATGTTTGAAGAGCACGCTGAGAGCGGAACTGATAAATTTTCCCTTGCCTTAACGATATTTCCGTACCGTCCAGAAGAGAGCGAATCTGACCCAAAAAAAAAAAGGAATATTTTCTTTAACGCGCTCTTCCACTGCGGTATATCGTTACCGTTCCTGTTTTGATTCTTTTATGGCGACATAGTTGTCAACGTTTTTCCGTGGAGTATTGCTCGTAAACAGTTTTCACAGCCACCTCCCAGTTCTTCCTCTTGGCACGATCGACCATCCCATGGTACAGGGCTAATAGAGGCCTTATGCGCGCATGACAACAATTTTTATTTTATTTTTTTACTGTTTTCGAATTGAATTGATTCATTGTGCTAACCGTTTAATTTGTATTTAAAAAAAATTGGGATAATTTTTGTCCTGAGATAGATTGTGGAAACCAACATAATAAGTAGATTTTCTACCACGTTTCTTTTTTCTGAAACTAAACAAACTCGACTCTTAATTGCTCACCCCTACTTTCTCACGTGCGGTCTTCTCTTTTCCATCCTTGCGGGCCGGGATCCCCGCGGCCGCAAACCGCTAATTCGCCATCCCCCATTCGTTATTCCCCAGATGGCTGATCAATCACCCACTCCGGCTCTCGCTCTCATTTGCCTCCCCATCACCGTCCTGCTACGGCCACCCAATTTCTTCTTTCGCCTGTCGCCATAGGCCGAACGGCGCCATATCGATCCCCTCTCCCATTCGCCATTCCTGATACTTGTCTCCGTAACTAACCCGTAGCGTAGAAATTTATGTTGATGATCAATACCGAAAACATAAATTTTAATGTCGCTATCAAATGCGTCTCTTCTTAGAACTTGTCCATGGAATAGTAGATAGAAAATCTATTGCTGGCCAAAAAAAAACTAAATAGAATGTTGTTATCAATTCATGCGGCTCAAAGTAAGAGGTATTTGGTTTGGCAGAGAAATTCATTTTCAAGGAAAAACAAACAACAAACATTCTAGCAATGTTTTTCCAAAAGGCAAGTTTTGTCGTAAGTGAATGAATGTCATCAATCTTTACGGCATCTTACTGGAGTTTCGCCTATTATGCAATATAAGAGATGTTCCACGATAATGCTTCTCTTGTTTGAGAGCTTTCACGAACTCTGTTTCGATTTCGCAATCGTAGAAGCTCTTTCAAGCAATCCAGAAGCTAGACTTTTCTTGTACATGACTCAAGAAAGTCTACAATCGAATCATTCCTTAATGTTGAACTCCCTTTTTCAATATTCGTTTCTTGTCCATATGTTACTGTATAAATAAATACCCTTCTTGGGTGGGGCCCTCTTGTCCATGTAGCTCCTACAATGGCAGGGAGTAGTCGCCCGGGCTGGAGGGCCGGGACAAGCGGCTCCTACAGCTTTTAGGATGCAAAAGGGCAGAATGAAGTGAATTGTGCACTGAATACAGGAAAGCGATTCTGAAACCACACACACCTATAAATTGGAATTAGCCTAATTAACTTTGCTTTTGAAACGTAACATTAGCAAGCTTAGCTTTTTGAAACTCCAACAGATATCGTGCTCAAGAATGGAAGCACTCCAGAATGGATGACCTCTCTAGAAGGTACCACCTGTATGCTAAAGGAAAAAATCGCACGGCTCGATTATAGGAAGAGCCAAGCAGATATATCTCAATGGTTAATCGGATGAGCACATATAAATTTGTAAATTATTGAAGGCGAAAACAAAGCACAAAATTAACCTTTCTCCCAACAATACAAAATATAGAACGAAATCTAGAAAAGCTATCTTCATTTTTCTTTTCTCCTTACTTTTACTTGGCAGTCTCTTTCTTCTGGAGTTGTAAGACGCGAGAGGTGTCCTATTTCGAAACGGTGGAAAATAATGGCTTACGTCATGGCTACTTCTACCAATTTTTCTATGGAGATAGACCTGTATACGAAAGCTTGTGTCCCCAATCCTCTGCGAAACAGAAGCGTGCACGAACCTTCTCTACTGATGCTAGATCAGAATCTCATTACAATAGCCGCCTAGAAAAATTATGTTTCGAAGCAGTTCGACTGCATGAGCGATAGATAATTAATTGTGGGGAATCGTTATTTGACTTGGTGTGGGGGGTGTGTTTGTACGATTTGCTATGCTAGTTGCACATCCATATGCCCCTTCGTTTTCATGATTACTAGCTCTAGGAATCTACACGATTGACGAGATGCCGTGTCAACTTTTCTCTCACAAGAAAGTGAAATGGAGTTCCTCCCCACGGGCCGTGGATCTCCTACAGCACGGTCTAAATTATTGGGGTATTGTCTTTTAGCGTCCGCTTTACATACGATAAAGATTGCTTTTTCTCTTTTTCGGGGGGAAGGGATGATTATAAGGTACGAGGTGGCCCCTTGTTGGGTGAAAAATAGGACCATAGCGCACGTTGTCTCATAGTATCTCTCAAAATTGCTCATCGTAGCATGAGTAACTTTGGAACGCACTAATATGAAAATGAAAGGAAACGATTTCTGTGGTCCGCGTGATAGTGCTTTCACAATTAACCTCCGAGGGTACAAATCCGCGAACCGTGGCCATCGATCATCCAAATTTTAAATGAAATTTTTAATTATAAAAGAAAAAGGAAGAGGAACATAAAAATTTTAAAATCCTGATTTTTCCACTAAAATAAGATAAAATATATTAAAATATTAAAGGGGTTGCGACGGAGGAAAGCAAGTTTAATTTTTCATACCAAATGGGGGAGAAATGTTTTCCAGTTTTTTTTAGATTTCAGCAAAACATCAAAAAATATTATCATTTTACTTAAAAATGATTTCTTGCAAAACATTTCAACAAACAAACCTAAATATTTTGTATTTTCTGTTTTCTTAGATACCGTGACCTTCGACACAGAACTATCAGTTTGGGAGGACAGAAACGTCTGTATACATCGCATCTAAAAACATCTCCCTCGTCGAAGATCCACTTCCGTCGGTGAAATCGATGAAAGGAACGTACCAAGAGCGAAACCGAACGCTTTTACGATCTGAGTGAGGCATGTAGACACTTTCCTTAAATTGATGCTATTCCCACGACGTTCCCTCCTTAACCGAGAGATCCCTCTCCCATGGAGGTTTCCTCGTGCATTTCGTCACCATTTTCATGGGCATTTAACTCCCTCCTCAAGCAAATCAATTCTTTTTTCGATCGCCATGTTCCCCCGCAAAACACGAGACACAATTTCGCGCTCGGACAAGAACCGCGAAACACGTTCTCGCACCACAGGCCCCCAGATCGGAACTTCGTACTTCCCTGGAAACATACAATGTTTCCAGAGCAAAAATGGGTAAAAGATGGTGTATCTTTTAATAGGTCCACGCGCTGCCAAAATTTTCAAAGTGCCGTAAGATTAATGGAACTCGTATCATGGCCCCCAAAAAAAAAAAAAACCTGAGCTTATTATCATTGCATGGGATGAAAAGGCATCTTTATGATATAAGTGGGGTTTACCATGGCAAAATTATAAAACGTCTTTGTGTAACTTAGGAATGTGGATGAGAGATTGTTGGCGAAATTATCGAAAAAATCCTAAATCTAGTGCAATTGTGTCATTCCGGTCCTAAACTTTTTTTTTTTTTGGGCCATGCAGTCCTAAACATCTTTCATTTGTGCCAATTCAGTCCGTTCGGCTAATTTTGGCCAGAAATCTCTAACGTAAACGCGCCATCTCACGTAGCCCGGTTAACATTGAACATGGACATTTTAAAGTCGTACTTCATTAAATTTATAATTTTTTCTTTTCTTTTATTTACTTTTTTTTTTCTTCCCCTACACTTAGGCCGATGAGGGCCACTCGCCTCACCTAGCTTGATTGGGCAAGGGAACCAAGGCCCTCGCTAGATCTAAGGGAGGGGTCGTGTGGGGGAAGAAAGGGCAAAGAACAAGAAATATAAAAATTATAAAATATAATAAAATTAAAAAATATGCACATCAACGCTGACTGTACCGGGTAGGACATCTGATGTCACATCACAATTTTTGGTCAAAATTGGCATAAATGCAAAAGGTATTAAATTAGCACACAAAAAATATTTATAATTGAATTGGCACAATTGCAATAGGTTTATGACTTTTTTGATAATTTTTCAAAAGATTATTCAAAGAATTAGCAATGTCGGTATGATATCAAGAACCATGGCCTCACAAAATGTGAAACTCAAATTAAGTTGTAAGCGCATAATTCCTCACGAATATCTAAGAACAATTCCTCACAAATGCTCTCATTTTTGCATTAAAACTTTCGACTTTTAGCGGAACCAATGGAGTAAGTTAGCTATTTGAATATATGAACTACAGCGCATCATAATACGACACGAAGACAAAAACAAAGTGAAAGATGGAAAATGAGCTTACGTTGTCGCCGATTATATCATTAACAAGGTCTTGTGGGGCAAATTAGAAGATAAGCGTAACGTGGCCAACCTGTTAATCCCTGTAATCGGGGACTAAATTAACTCGTGGCCTGCCCGAAAGTCACCTTGTTCGTCAATTTATTATAATATCCGTGGGCCGGATGTTGTGTTTCATGTGATAATTATGTTTGCTCTATGAGCACGCTTTAGGTTCATGTAGAACTAGACGACATGAATGAGATCATGCTGGTGAAAGAAACGGATCCTAGAGACCAGATCGACCGTGGAAGCAACAGCCTTCCGGTTCAGGAATGGAAGAACCTAGGTAGCAAACCGGCTCTTTAGTCACAACTAGGGTATTGGTCAATTGGTGTGTAGGGATCAAATATTTTCCACTCTAACATTATGTTACGAGATATAGCGCATGCCTTACATACTGACCGTGTAGGTCAAGTCCATTTCTACCGTTGATCATGCGGGCTCCACATTAATGATGGAGATGTTTTGGTCTACGTGATCTACGAATATGCACGAGATCGAATGATGATCCTAATTCTCGAAGTTGCTCATTTTTGAACCCGCTAGTATGCGCATCAATTAGCTTTGCTTGGTGATTCATCAAGAGGATCTAGCTTAGCGCTCTTGATGAAGCACAGTATAACCATTCTCAGTTGATTCCAACCACACAGATGTAAACAAAGTTGTACAAACGGTTATGTAAGGAATGATTATTTAATCCATAAAAAATCTCATTTATCTACCCAAGACGATCTCCTCGACATCAGCTGGTCACGGACCACCTCTTCCTCGGGTCCAAATCATTTAACCACAATCATGGCAACACTTCAGCATCATCGTTTACTTTATGATATACGCACGTGGTGAAAAAAAAAAACACGTCGTGTCTCTGTTTGTTCAATTGTTAATTTCGGGCGTGCCGAGAGTTGAGTAAATGACTTCTTATCGGACGTGAAGGGATCGCACGTGAAGAAGAACTTGCGTGGAGCTCGTGGGAGAGAAAAGGAATCACGGGAATCTGCTAGGGGCAGTACGATTATTAATATCGAGATCGTGCATGATTGCTGTATTAAAATGTTAATTACAAAGGAGACGACTAAGAAAAGGAGATTTGGTTGTGCTTGCCCTACAAGAGAGACAAAAGAAAGGTGGGTAACATGAAATAATGGATTGGCATCGTGGAGTTTATGGTATTTTTAGCATAGTGCATGAGCTGTAATTTGATATTAAACTATAAAACGAATGAGTGGAAATGTATTTAACCAATATATTAACTATAAACGCATAAGACTAGAGTTCCGTTGCTGCTGCACAAGATTAGAGTTCATAAAAAGTGGTTCACAAGCAAAAAGAAGCTTGATTTCACTAGTCCCATGCAACTATCGGCGCCAGAAACAGGCTCAGCTCTTTCTACGAAATGGGGCGCTTCTGATTCATATCTCAATCACAATTCGTATTATGCGGACTCTATGCAAGACTTGCGCGGATATCGAGTGAGAATCCCAGTGCACAATCCGGTACATACAATAATTGCTCGTATATGGAGGCAGTGAGCAAATTATATCAATTGCTATGAGTTCTATGCGTGCGCGACTGTTAGGAGCGTATTGGACACATCATACGACAAGAATAAGCGAGATTCGCAAAAAAAAAAAAAAATTGAACATGTGGAAAACAAAACAAAAGCTTACCTCCCCGACGCCATAACATGAAGTGTAGTGGATCGATATGTGTCAACCCAAGACCTCACGTAAGTGAGGGAGGCAGGTTATTGAGAAGCATGATGCGTTGGGAAAAAGCAAGAGAAAGAAGAGAGTGAAGAAGATTTTAGACTTCATTGCATTTTAATCACCAACTAGAAAACTAGGCAGTACATGTACAAACCCTTAGGAGTTCAAGATGTACTTCATAGGACAGCGTACTTTCCCTCACTGTCACTAGGAGTTGTCAATACCTTGTAGTTTAGTTTCTTTATCATAATTTAACAATTAAAAAATAATTATATGCCTGTCTTTAATTTATTGTGAAATTAACAGTGGCCACAAAAAAAAAGGGACAAAACAAAGAACAAAAGATTAGAAATTATTGTGGGGGCGCTCCTTCAAGAATTTATTACCCACAACATATAATTACTCTCAAAATCACCTAAAGACTATTATTACAGTTTTGTCTACTAGGTTGACTTTAATAACTTTTCTCCTAGTTGCTTTAATTTTAGCAATTTCCTTTTTACTATATTCTATACACGGAACTATTTTGACATGGAAACAGAACATTACTGAGAAGAGAAATGGAACTATCTACTTTATGTGCAGAATCATATTGTTCCGTGACAAAAAAAAAAAGAGAAAATACCACAAAAAATCCTAAACTATGCATATTATGACACATTTACCCTAAATTTTTTTGTAACATGAAAAACATCAAACTTGTATCAAAGTGACACATTTACCCTCCGTTAAGATTTTGCTAAATATCTCCATTAAAATTTGACATGGCACTGATGTAGCGCTCACGTGGCGCCACATAAAAAATTAAAAAGAAAAACTAAAATTAAGTTACTGTTCATCGCGTTTTACTGTTCATCATCACTATTCATCTTCTTCAACCTCACCATCCCTCGCCCAAAGCTCTTCCGGAGCTCCTTCGTCGCTGCCTACTACCGCATGGAGCTCCAAAAGTTTCATCCTTGCTGCTAGCCATGGTGGCTGCAAGATTCAAGATCAGATTTGCCCTCTTAGATTGCGACCGCCATGGCCGCTTGAGCTCGATGCTTCACCTGAGGTCAAATATGTACGACTTGGACAGCAACCAATGGCAATGGTTTGGCTTGGGTGAATCAGCTCCACAAGGTACTAGGGTTGCCCAATCTCACCATTTTTCTGTCTGTTTCTCTCCTATTCCCTCCGAGTGTACTAGGATTTCTTTGCCCCTTTTTGTCCACTCCAAGCTTCGAGCTCGAGCGGCCATGGCGATTGCAAGCTTAGAGGCCAAATTAGATCTCAAATCTCACGATCACTAGGGCCAACAACTACGATGAAGCTTTCGGAGGTCCAAGCGACAGTGAGTAGCGACGGACGAGCTCCGAAAGTGCTTTGGCTGAGAGACGGTGAGGTTGAAGAAGATGAATAATGACGATGAACAGTAAAACGTAATCACCACTATTTTAATTTTAGTTTTTTTAACTTTTTTATGTGATGCTCACGTGGCGCCACGTCAGTACCATGTCAAATTTTAATGGAGATAGTTAACCAAATCCTAACGGAGGGTAAATGTATCACTTTGATACAAGTGTGGGTTTTTCGTGGCACAAAAAAAAAAAGTTTACGTAAATTTGTCACAATATGAATAGTTTAAGGTTTTGGTGGTATTTTCCCAAAACAATATGAATTTTCAATCAATGCTAAAGTAAGTTTTTCAATAAGTGCTAGTAAATCGTAAAGAATTATTGGTAAAAAATTATATGTAATATTTTTATGAGTTTTCTTCCACGTTAACATGTTGGCTACTCACCCTGCTTTTATTGAATTACCAATTACAATTGTAGTAAGTAATTTATCAATTTTTGTACTAACTTATCAAATTTTGTTTGCATAACTTACTAACTTTCGAGCTTACAATTCCTATTATTAAAGTACCAACCTAAAATAGGATAAACTACCAACTTTTGCTACACTAAACTACCATAAGCTATCAGGTCTCGTTTGAGCTACTTATAAATAATAAAATTGTTCTTTCAATAAATGAACTTACCTATTGAGTTATCAAATTTATTTGTCTTGGTTACCAGTCCTTTAAATTTAAAATCTAACTTGATCACGTAGGTTGTCGCGGAGACCTCTACAACAAGGCCGACAATGGCAATGTCGGCAGGCAAGCCTTTTGTAGGCAAGGGTAATTTTGTCACCTAATTTTCCAGGGTTTGTATGGAGCTAAGCTGAGAGTAGTGGAATTAGCATGACCAAATTTTATTGAGAGACAGAGCGACATGGGATGAATTTCTTTACATCGAACAAATTTTGTGACGAAGTTTCTTTTTTTTTTTTGTGTCGAAGAAGGTAATTTAGTTAGTTAACATAAAAATAGCGTGTTTTAGCCAAGTAGGGCATGGAAAAAAAGCGTCAGACCTTATTTTGCGCAATAAAAAATTTCCCTTAAAATTTTTCACATCCATAAAGGTGTGCTCTTTTTGCTAGTAAGTCGTAATATCGAGATTTCAATTAAAAAATGCAAATGGCGGTCGGACAACTATCTATCGGCTTTGATTATCTGCTTAAGTTTCTCTAAATGTAATCACCCACCTCTGATTTATTATTTATTGTTTATGGCCCAAAAAAGTATATAATATATAGTCAGCAACCGTATATAGTTGGCAACGATTACATAAGTGGTTAGATTTAACTACGACGTAATCTAATATTTTGCTTGGGTAAGATGACTTGGATTTTTTGGTACAAGTAATATATGAATTAAGTCATAGATCTGACTTGGCGTCTGATAACGCTTGGCCGGTCCATTCAGACAAGTTATACTATGCTAAATATCGTCACTGACGCATGCCTGGAGATTGACAAATTAAAATGTGGAAGATATGGAGAGTATTGAATTTAAAGAGACTAAGTTGCTTTTGTGTTGATTATGCTCCAAATTTTGAAACCAAAAACCTAGAAAAATTACCAAAAAAAGTCATAAGCCTATTGCAATTGTGTCATTCAGTCCTAAATTAATTTTTTTTGTGTCAATTCAATTCTAAATATTCGCATTTGAGTCAATTCAGTTCTAAATATTTTGCATTTGAGTCAATTCAGTCCTTTCAACCAAAGTTAACATGAATAATTTTAGTAACATTTTATTATTTCGAATTATTTATTTCTTTTTTCCTTTTTTTGCCCTTTCCTTTCTCTTTGTTTAATTTTTTTTTCCTTTCTTCTTCCTCCAACCAGTCGCTGAACTCAGCAACTAGCCAGAGGCAAGGGCCAGTGAAGTGCCAAACACTAATTTCTTTTTTATCAACCTCTTACGAAGGAAACTATTCTATTATTTCTGGAAGGGGCACGTATTCTGATTTCCGATGGATTCCTCTTGTTTTTTTTTTTTTTGGCAAACTCGATACAATACAACATAATTTGGTGTGTTCACATTGCACAGTACTGCAGCTTATATTTTAAATAGCACCAACACAAACACATGACACGCGTCGACATATTATGTCTCAAAAAAAGAGAATTCGAACACGTTGAGACACATTATATAATAAATATATATTCTTATATATTTATGATTATATAAAATACTAGCGAGTTTTTTTTCCTTCTTATGTTAGGATTCACGACTAAGTTTTTAATTGTTTTTTGGCTAGCCGAGTATATTAATTTTTGGGTGGTTGAATATATGACTTAAGTATATATATTTTTGATAAATCTACATTTTGATCCCAAACTTATTTAAAATGCTTAAAATTGACCTTATACGTATCGAAATGGCATGTTAGGATGCTGGATTCGCATGTCGCTAGTATGTCTAAAGTGCTGACTACATGTAGATCACATTTTGGAGAGTGTTAGAAGAGCGTCAAACACAACACAGAGGCCCCCAGAGAGTATCGGTCCTTCCTAGCTTATATTTTAGACATATATTGTCAAAAAAAAATTGCACGTGGTATAAGCAAATAAGTAGTCAGTTGTCAATTGTCAAGATTTATGTACATTCAGACCTACAGATGTGTTGGATATGATCTAAGATACGTCCAATTGATTGCATGAGAAGGACAGTCTCGGGCAGGAAAATGGTGCACGGATTTCATTAATTATTGCAGAGTGATAATTATATGATAGTAGATAATAAATCGGATGCCATTTATTATGTAAGGAATACTGTATGCCATGTCATGTAAGTAATAAATCGGATTCTCGTGTCGCTGACGTGTGTGGAGTACTAAACACATATGGATTGCATATTGAAGAGTGTCGGACATGACACGAAGGCCTTGAAGAGTGTTGGTGCTTCCTACCTTATATTTTAGATATATACTTGTCGAAAAAGAAAATTTCACGTGGTATAAACAAATAAGTAGTTAATTGTCAATTGTCGAGATTATGTACATCCAGACGTATAGATGTGTGGATATGATCTAAGATATGTCCAATTGATTGCATGAGAAGGACAGTCTCCGGCAGGAAATGGTGCACGAATTTCATTGATTTATTGCGGAGTGATAATTACATGATAGTAGATAATAAATCGGATGCCATTTACCATGTAAGTAATACTGTATGGCACTGTCATAAATCCTAAACAAAAGTTTTTCAACCCACGTTACTAAAGTTCAATGAAGTTTCTCTGAACAATTTGTAAAAAAAAAAAAAAAGGGGGGCCGGGAATCTCAATAATCATCTTAAGTTGTAAGTATCTGAAATAAACAATAGTTCTTATTAATTGCAAGATATGATTTTGAATAATTAATTAACGTAATTAGTTTAGAAAGTCAAGTTCACCGATCCACTCAATCATATATATTGTTTTTGGAAAATTATTGAGAATGTCCTAAACTTATTGCACTTGTACCATTGAGTTCTAAATTTTTGACAGTTTGCTAATATAGTTCATTCGGCCAATTTTGGCTAGAAATCGCTAATGTAAACATTAGTCATCCAACGCAACATGCCCGGCGCTGATATGGATAATTCTTACAATTTTTTAATAATTTTATGAATTTTTCCTTTCTTTTTCTTTTCAATTCTTTTTTGTAGTGACCAATTGCCGCCATTTGTGTGGGCTTGCTTCACTTAAGTGAGGGTGAAGGGAGCCTTAGCGGTGCTCGCCCTCACCCAAGCCAAGGTAGTCTTGCTAGTGAGGGCAACCCTCACAAGCACTCGCCCTTGCCAACCATGTCCTATGGTCGATGGCCAGGGACCAACCATTGGTAAAAATAAAAGGAAAAGAAATTATGAAATTAAATTCAAAAATAATTTTAAAAAATTATCAAAATTCTCTAAGTGAGCGGCGACTATATCACTCTCTATCTTGGCCCGATGACTTAGCCCTTACTAGACTCCTTATCATCACCTGTCCATAGTCACCGGCCCTCTCGTACAAAATAGCAGCCCATGGCTGCTCTTGGCCTTGCAAGAGCCTTATTAATTGCTATTGTGTATACCTCTCCGCCACTGATCACATTGGAATTGAAGTCTAATTTCAAACCTTATCTTGTTGGATAATAATAAAGCTTGTAGTGACTTGCCTTAACCCTCCCCAAGAGTCTGACGGGTTAGAGGTATTACCATCGGTCAGTGGCACGGACTCTCCCAAATCCTACCTCCCAGGATGCTAGATTTCATTTTGTTGATTAGCAACCTAAAATGTTACTAGGAGTCGCCACTAGCCTATTGGGGTTGGCTAGAAACCAATCGAAACACAAGAGTGTCATCTCAACTCCTACACAATCAAAGTTTTTAGGTTCAGAGAATTGTTTACGCTAACTAGATAATTAGCGGCCTTTCGATACCTAACTAGTTAATATTCCCTAAAGTGATCACACATTCTGCATATCATTTTAAGCTTATCAAATACCTAGCCAGTGCTAAATGATCATGCATAATGTTTTTATGTCATTTCGTGCAATTACCTATTTTTTCTTAACCTATCATCTAGGAAAAGTAACCAACATGCAATTTTTTTTAATCAAAAGACAGCGCTGTAACAAGCACCCAATCGAATAAAATATGATAAATAGCAAATTGAAATGTACATATGCAAACCAAATCTATAATGGCAATATTTAAAGGAAATAACTCTGATATGCGGATTAGGTATATAAGAATAGACCAAATTGGACGTCGGTCTTCAATCACCAAGCCTCAATGGGCTACCATCTCTCCACGGGCATCATCATCATCAATCACCACATTGGGATATTAATTGATGCACTAAGCATTTGGAACATGCACTCACTCAAAGTAGATAATCAGCTAAGTTCAGTCAATCGAAGGATAAAACGAGCATTTCGAATAAAACTATAATTACCATGCTAATTTATTTACCGAGACATGCATTGCTAAACAAATAACCCAAGACATTCACATGCCAAGTTAAATTAAGTTATGTATAATCAATAATCATATATATATATATATATATATATATATATATAAGCCTAATTATACAATACATGCAAATAGAGGCATTTCCTACCTGTTTTTTATTTTTTGGCATTTTCAATTATTTTTATTATTAAATGAAAGGAGGGATCGGGTCGGGTCTGTAAGCCCAACCCGAGCGGACGTGGGCCCCAGGCCTGCAAATAAGGCCCTCCGCCCGAACTAGGCTCATAATATAAGCCTAGCCCGTGCACTCCCAGCAAGACCAGGCCTAACTTAGGCCTGAACTCCTCTAATGAATGCCCCCAAGACTAGGCCCACAAGAGCAGGCCTTCACTGACTCAAATCAGGCCCGACTCCCCCCACTCACGCTCTGCCCTGGCTAAGCCCAGACACAAATAAACGAAGCCTGCCCAACTCCACTACTGTTCATAATCTCCCAGCTCACGTCTGTGGAACGTCCTCTTGTGCGAAGGATTACCGAGACTTCATGGCGTCCTTTTGTTTGTGTGCACGGGCAGCCGAAAGATATCACCGCCTCCGACCTGAATAAGCAACACCGGTGGAATCACCAGGCTCCCCGGGATCTACTTTTGCATCGCTGTCGTCTGGAGGCATGTTTTGCTCACACCTGCTCCGTCTGCTCTGCCCGGCGCCGCCAGGTCCTGTTCACCAGAAAACGCCAGGATCTACTCACCACCAGCGCCGCCGTCAGACCAGCTCACTACGCCGACGGGACTACACATAACACCTGGCCACTGCCAACAAGCCTCCAACCAGTCAAAGACTCCCCGACACAGTGACGCCCTTTCGTCCATGTCTTCAACTGGCAGAACTCGGACTGCCGGGTCGCCCTAAGGACACCACTGCCCTCGCCGAGGCCGAGCAAGGGCTCCACTAACCCTATCCGACCAACCACAGCCTGAGCGAGGCCCGAACAACCTCCATCTCTGCCGGGTTCAGCAAGGAAATGAAGTCGGTGGTGGGAAGTCATCGGATGATGGTACTGGACGGCTGGTTAGGCGAGGTCGAAGGGGTCGGCGAAGTGCGCGTGGCCAGGAGCTTGTTGGGCGCAGCTCATCTGCAACGTGGGTAGGGCCGAGAGACCAAGAAGACCCCTGTACTTCTCCGCCTCTGTCTGCCCTCTGCAACCGACTCTCCTCTCTCTTCCCTCTTTTTTGTCACTCACAAGCACTCTCTTTCTCTCTTTCTTCTTTGGTCACTCACGCCCTTTTAGCTGCTCTCAGACCGCTCTCTTCCGCTCTCTTCCTCCTATTCGTTGCTTTCTTGGTCTGGTTTGTCGCAACCATTGCATCACGATCGCCGCTCGTCACGAGGCCACCTCTCGGGCCACGATGACGGTGACCGACGCACGTCGGGTCGACGAACTGGACGGAGTGTGCACGGGTGACTGCTAGGAGCCTCTCGCTTCTCCCTCGATCAGAAGCTCTCCCGAGCTCTCCCTGTGTTCTCCCCAAGCTCCCCTCCTTCTTTCGGTTCTTCTTTTCCCCCACATTTTTTGTTGTTCTCAACTTCCTGCATCCAATCCCTATTCATCCGCCTGCTCACGTCCAAACCTTGTACTTGTCAACCCCTTCCCCAAGTTTCCACTAAGGGTGAGCGGTTTCAAGTTCCGTACAGGTTCTACCTAAAACCTACCCGTCTATATAGGTTCCTCATTTTGTGGAACCTGCATCTACCCTACATATTTTAGAACCTAGAACTTACCCTGTCACAGGTTCCAAGGTCGGTTTCAGGTTCTACCCAGGTTCCACATGTATTCTTAGTTGAACGATACAGTGAATAATCACGTTTATGACCATCACTTACTGCTAAAATTCACTTACCACAACTCATATTTAGAGACGAAAAATATGAAATATTAACAAAGTAAAAAGTCTTAATGATAAAGTGGTTCCGGATTACACACTCAGCATTGGATACTATAGAATACCGCAGGATGACGCAAAGATATATACCAAGAAAAATTATAAAAACTGCTCCATGATCTAGGTTCGGGTTCCAGGTTCCACCTAGCTAGAACTTGGAACCTACCCGTCAGAACAGGTTCCCTAATTTTTGAACTTAAAACCTACCATCCATACCTTGGAATCTGGAACCAATCGGTTTCCATCGGTTCGGTTCTTCAGGTTCCAGGTTCTACCTTGAAACCATGCTCACCCCTAATTTCCACTGTCCATTTGTGTGGTGGGGGAAAGCAGGAAGAGAGAGGACGTGACCCATTTGCCGGCCATGGAGGGAGGAGGGAAATAGGTGGGCCCAAAAAGTAAGGGCCTAGTTGGGCTACCCATGGGCTACGAAGATGGGCTTGACCATGGAAGAGGAAGAGAAGAGGGGGCCGGGTCTCACCCATGTGGGCTTAGGTCTAGTCAGCCCGATCCATTTCTCTATATTTTTTTTATTTCTCTATCTTGCAATAAAACAAGAAATGATGCATATTTAACTAATTTAGGCATATTCTATTTTTTGAAGAAAATAAAATACAAGACCACCAAAATTAGGTGTCGACAAAGCTCACCTTTTCTTTGCTTAAAATATGGGTTTTTACCCCTTTCTAGCAATGTACTTATTCCTCTATTATTGAGTGTTAAATTCTTGCTTACGCATCCACATGGTCATCTTTCACGTGTTAATGGTTTAATATTAAAATTGATCAAGACTACTTGCATAGTATTTTTTAAATACAGAGAAAATGTATCAAAGGTCCTTAGAGTTATCTGTCCTAGCCAAGTTCCCGTATCCATCATTGGTTTGTAAAAATGAAACACTCTCTCACATTTTCCGTGGGTTCCTAATGGACCCATAATAGGTTATTGACTACTCTTGAATAAATTGAATTGTGTGTTTAATTGATACAATTAAAAATCCAAAGTTGTGATTGGATCAGGGGGAGAACATGCCAAGTTTTTGCTTATTAATCCATTAGCTTTTCTTCGATGTTCACTTTTAAGAACGTCGCAACATACTATCCATTAAGTTTCTCGACTCATCGTACAAATACATTTCAAATCACTTATTGAAGAAAATTACATTATTCTAAAGGCAGAAAGAATTTCTCAGAGTGTGATAATTGAAACTTATTAGAATGATCCGACATTTCCAATCTTCGATAAAGTTGTAAGGATGAACTTAAAGCAAAACAGTGTCTTGATTATGGCTTGGAACAAGGAGGCATGTGTTTGGGCGGGGGAAGCATCTTTTGATCCTTGTTCGGCCCCTCTCCAACGATGAGGACTGTGTCCATTCCCCAGCTCATGTGGTCGTTCTAAGTGACAGTGCATGAACCACACCCCTACAATCACTCGAAAAAGACAAATCTGTCAATTATGCATGCATACACAAGACTAAATCCATTCAAACTTTATGGTTCTATGCCTTTCAATTGAGGGAATCATAGTACCTGGATTGTCGGCTTTGAATCTGATTGCCGTCCACCCGTTTTTGGGGAGTCCGACGGTGTTAACATAAGGCGGATCCACTGTATTATACTTGATATATCATTGTCGCTGAAGTTTCCATCCCCCATTCCAACGACATAAAAGCTATAGCCGTGTAAATGCATCGGGTGATTCTCCGCTGCTCCGAAATTGGTCCCTGGAATCTTATTTCCACCTCCTCATTATAGTTAATCTTCAACACTTCGGTACTCACGATGGCAGCTTCTCCTAAGGCCGATACATTCCCAGTGTAGTCAAACACGAAAGGTGGATTATCCGGAAAAGTTTTATTGTAGACTCCATGTATATTGCTGCACACACCACAAACATAATATTATAGAGACATTTGGATGTTGAATTACGCCTTCGCTCCAAGACAATGAAGGTTTTAACCAGTTGAATTGGTTCGATTTGGAAAATATTTCAACCCAATTCAATCCAAACTAATAGGATCAAAATTGGTAGTCCAGGGTTTACGTACTTGTAGTATGCTTGGAGAATGCTAATTGATGGAGCCCAAAACTTATGTTGTTCAAGCTTGCCGAATGCTTAGTGCCATCTGGGCCACTGCACGTTTGATTAGCAGGACATGGCTGCTGATTCACGGACACCGCGATGGTAATGTTCCTAGAAATGCTGGTCGGAACCGTGGACGGATGATCTTTGCTGTTCAAACTCCTCAGCTGGATAGTGAAGTTTCCGGCCTCGCTCTTGTTGGTGAAACCTGGAAGCTCGGGTACGCGGGACTCTCTGAATGGTTATAACTTCCGTTGTATTGGAATATTCCCCTCGTGATATTTTTGTTGGACGGGGCATCGGTGTCCACGAACGGACTGAAAAGCATGTAGTAGCGACCGGGGGTTTGATTCGCGGTGACCAAAACGTCCATCGTTTGACCGGGAGTTATCATAAGGTAATTGGTATTAAGTGGCTTTAGATAAGCTCCGTCCATTCCGACCACAGTGAGATTGTGCTTGGCTATGCCGAAAAACATCTCTTCGTCATCCCTGAGTGGATGATCCGAAAGAGATACGTTTTTTCCCTGCAGGACCTTTACATTATACGTCGAACCTGCAAAAGAAAAGGTAAAAGCTTTATTAAATATTATGGATGGAGATATTGAAGTTACATGTACTATATAAGTCTATATCAATCACCATTAATTAGTTTTAAGAAATAATAGTATTGCTAGATCTCATTTCATTTATTATAGAGGACTAGGAGTAAGGTTTCATTTAATTACCTATAAATAAGACCTTTTTTTTTGTTTTTAACATTAGTAGCATATATCCCATTCATATATATTCGCACACACTAGAATTAGTACCATTAGAGCAAGAATACGTGTCTCCTGGTTTTATTTCATTACCTTTGAATAAGACCTTTTCTTTTTATAATTAATAGCATATAGAGTTAGTACCATTGGAGCATGGGTAACTGTCTCCTGGTTGACCATTGATGGTATAGGCCACGGACAAGTCTGGATCGCCTCCGGAAGCAAGAGCCTCGTCGATTATGTCCTTCGTATCTCTCGCATACCATTCAGCTGCATCATGCAAATTAGAATTTTGTTAGGAAAACAAACACAAATTGTTATTTGTGTGTATGCGAGTGAAAAACTTATTTCAGTCATTTATGTCAATTGAAAGTAGCTTACCGATCACGATCGTGTGTTGTTCATCAAACTTGTACGGGTAATTGGTGTCGTCGATAGGCAAAATGATTATAGGGCCGTGTACAGTGGCACGTGTCCAGTCGCTATGAGCATGCCACCACAGTGTGCCTTCTTCTTCAGTGAGTATGATTTTCTGAAGGAAGCTTGAGTTTGTAGGGATCAAACACTGCGTCACGTACTCCGGGCCGTCCGACCAGGGATACCTTATTTGTCTCACCCCGTGCCTACAAGTGTGTACAATAGAGAGAGAGAGAGAGAGAGAGAGAGAGAGAGAGAGAGAGAGAGAGAGAGAGAGAGATTTATTATTACCAGTGAATGGTGACTCCATAGGGTCCTATGTTGGTGACATTAACGTAGATGGTGTCACCCTTGTGAGCACGGATCTCTGGCCCAGGAAATAGACCATTGACGGTCAATATGGTCCGGTTGGTCTCGCACAACATGTCAATGGGTGTCTCCCTCACCTGCAACAAATATAAAATCATCCTACAAAACTCTCCTTTTAAATTGGCGCATCCTTATTTACTAGTAACATTATTTAAGCCAAAGCCGCCGGCTGAAGTTCCTTATGGAGTAAAAGATTCCATTTGGGGTTGGAAACGATATCCGAAATGAATAAGTTGATAAATCATATAACTGTAGAAATTGCCGGAAATCTTCAGAAAAATGCACGTAGTTTGGGATTGGCTAGTTGAAGATTTATATGTAAAGATCATTTGTGAAATAAGGAGATTCTTACGTTGAATATCTTAGTATGATAGCATCTAAGGATTACGAGATTAGGGCCAGCTGTAATACTTCTAAATGAGCCTAAAATTCATAACAATTGTTTGAGTGGTCACTAAATGTTCTATATGGCATGAGAAAGACACATTTAGGGCCTGTTTGGTTACGTTCATGTTTCTCTGATTCCTGTTCTTTTGTTCTCAGGAATTAAAAAAAAAAGAACAGAAATTTGTTTGGTAACATCGGTTAATTTTTCTGCTTTCTGGAACAGATCAGTGGCCAGAGAATAGATTTGGAACAGAAAGAAGGAAAAAAAACATCTACTTAGAAAAAAAAATCATTTTTGGTAAAAAATTATTCTCGAAAACATATTTATTACCAAACATGCCTTTAATGTGCTCAAGAAGGGATGTTCCTACTCACCAAGAAATCATAGTGGAGGACTTCGCCTTGAGCCATACAAAAGAGCAGGGTCAAGTGAACGAAAACCCTAGAAATGTTCCCATCCTCTCCCTCGCCCCCTCTCTCATTGTGACCTTCCCCTTCCATGGAAAGGGGCTATTTATAGGAAACTTCTTCAATGTTCAGCAATGGTTGTCTCGCTAACGAAACCGCCGGAGTGCCCACAGAAAAGAATCCTATGACCTTACAACGTTGAACGTCTCTTTCAAAGACTCGTGCTCATTTTTCCCAGGTCCATGCTCTTTTGTCAAGAGATTTTCAGCAGAGAAGATTGTATTTTGCAAAGAAATAAAAGCATACGAGAAAAATGGTTTATCAAAAATAGAAAAGAAAAATAATAACTCGTACACAATTCTAGTTAACGTTCTAGGTGCTCTAGTGAGAAAGACAATGCAGACACTTCACACATGATGTTTTATCTTGTTTAAGGAATCTTTTGAGACCATTGATTTAGTCAGTTTCGGCAACCCAAAAAAAGAAACTTTTTAACTTTCAAAGAGGTGTGCTTCCAATCTATTTTTCATCTGTAAATTTGAAGAATGCATTTTAGCATAAATTATTCATTCAAATGTGTCCTATTTCAATTGAAACTTCCTGTTTTCGACAAAATAAATTTGGAATTCTTAGTGCATATCATGTATACTTGTAAAATACTGGGACTCGATGACATTAAAAAAAAAATTAATTGTCGTTATATGATGTAGGAAAATTTCATACGTAATCAACTACGTTTTTTTGCTACGACATTGTAATATAATGCACAAAACTTTCATGTTTCTTACCCCTGTGACATTTTATTAAGAAGTGTTTTGAGAAAGCACTCGTATGGTTATGAAAAAGTTATGATCTCTTTACTCCATAATATTTGTGTGATCCGCTTGATCGGTCTTGGTAATTTCCTTCTGAGATGTCTTTCGCGAAGGAAATCCATGCGCACATTGGCTTGTAATCAAATTGTGACTTCAGTTCGAATGTTAGTCCTAACTAGTTTCGAGTCCACACAACATTGTTAGGTAATGAAGTTGGGAGTATTTCTTTTGTCCTTGTAGTATTTACTCTTCTTTAATGTTTCTTTTTCGCACAATATCTGCCAACTAGGGGCATGTGGCCGACGAATCGGTTAAGAGGCACTATGCGAAGCATAGGTCAATCACTCGGTAGTTGAAACTTCGATAGCTCACCTCAGGCATGATGCACTAGTATACGACCCTTTATGTGTTTTTTTGCGTCTAAGGGTGCTCGAGATCTAAATGAGAACTTAGACGAAGCAGTTTAAGAACTTACTTAGGTCCATTTCCATGCAATATTGTTAGGCAACGAATTTAGGAGCATTTCTTTTATCCTTGCAGTAGTTACTCCTCTTTAATGTTGCCTTTTCTACTAAACAAAGAAAAAAAAAAATGGTATCCTCATGAACCCTAGGATTGGAGCAATTGGTTAAGGTTCCAAGATATTTTCAGCTCGGGAAGCGAAAGGTCATCCGTTCAAATCCCATCAGCTGCGACCAAACCTCTCTAGGAACTCGTCATCTGCACGAGGCAAGACCCTTTCCTTGAACCAATCCATTGATCTCTAGGTAGTCAGGTTTTCACGTCCATTATTGGAGAAAAAGAAGGTATGCTCGTGATTCAGGATGAATAGAAAGTGACGGAGGGACGTAATTTCGGCCATCTAACGTTGAATAGACATAAGGTGGTTGGAAGGTCCACATGTGAGCATCTAATAAAGAGAAAGGTCCATATTGCTTCCACATACCAATATAATTGTTAGACGCAACTACTGTGGATGAATTAATCTCAACCATGTGAACAAGGTTTTGATTACTCTACATTTCGTGTTTTGTGAAAAGATCGAGACGTTCCTTGATTAACAAAAAGAGAGACGTTCGTATTTTCAATTTTTTTGGGGTCAAAATGAGGGTATGTCAATTTATTTAGCCCCAAGTTGCAATTTTATTTTGATTTTCTATTGGCCAAAACACACGTCGCCATATGAAAAGAGAAACTTGCAAAAAGGCAAATATCGATCTTTTTCCTTTGCTTCTACAAAAAAGGAGCAATAATTGCGGGTCGTTAAATTCTTTAGATCCAGAAAGTAAGTGAAAGTCTTTCCTTGCGAAATTGAAAGCGCCCAATAGTAGTCTCGGGCTCTAAATTTTGGGGATTTTTTTTTTTGTCAAAAACATTTTGGGATATTTAAAGTTGAATAAAATCCTCTCAAGACCGGACTATACGCTACTTTTGTCCACGGCAAACTAATTTGATTACAACTGCCGCGTCTAATTGAGTTATTTTTAATATGATTCTCATTCAAATCATCATCACATATCACCTCGTGATCGATCTCTCTCGAGCATAATCGTAATTGCTTCACATCCGTCATGAAACGTTCGGACGAAATCAAATTTACCACCGTACCACTCGTGATTATTAAATGTGAATCAATCACCCGTCGCGGTAACCTTAGCAAGATATTTACGTAGGACAATCTCTCTCATCATTCATTGGGCCGCTTGTCAATTAAGAGTTGATTCTTTCTTGGGGGGACATGGGAAAAAAAGAAGAAGATAAAGAGCAATAGAAATCGCCGCCGTCAGTCTCTTCCATTTGAAAAAGTCGCATTGACTTCCCCCACAAGCCAAGGTCGCCGCGTCAGCTACGATGGAGGAGTCGAACCGTGGGCCCCCCCGTACTCAAGCATCTTCTTCTCCCTTTCTTCTTCTAATCTCGCGGTCCCGACCTTCACCGAGTCCGAGGAGACGCGCTGGGGCCCGTTGATTTGGGGCGTAGACATCACGATAAGCGGGGAGGTCGCTGGACACGTCAGCGCTAGGCGACAGGAGGATGCGTCGACCTCGAACTCGAAAGGCGAAAAAGAGCACCAAAACGTGCCCGAAAGGGCAGTGGACGTGCGGCGGGATGCGCTCTGTAAGCGTCGTGGTGCCCAACAAATCAAGGGAATCTCTCGGCCGTCGATCTCTTCCGTGGTGTTCCCGCCGGCGTCTTTTGTTTTTTCGGGAGGTACCGGGCTACACGTGCCCCTGGTTCGCTAGCGTGAGGGGAATGGCGAGATTCTTCCACGGGGCAAAACTGCTCGTTCATGAACGTGCCCCAATCAACGTCCCTCAGTCACTTTCTATTCATCCTGAATCACGAGCACCTCTTTTTCTCCAATAATGGATGTGAAAAACCTGACTACCTAGAGCGATGGATTGTCCTCAAGGTGGGCCTGATCGAAGTTTCAACTACCGAGTGATTGACCTATGCTTCGCATAGTGCCTCTTAACCGATTCGTCGCCCACAATGCCCTAGTTGGCAGATATTGTGCGAAAAAGAAACATTAAAGAAGAGTAAATACTACAAGGACAAAAGAAATACTCCCAACTTCATTACCTAACAATGTTGTGTGGACTCGAAACTAGTAGGACTAACATTCGAACTGAAGTCACATTTGATTACAAGCCAATGTGCGCATGGATTTCCTTCGCGAAAGACATCTCAGAAGGAAATTACCAAGACCGATCAAGCGGATCACACAAATATTATGGAGTAAAGAGATCATAACTTTTTTCATAACCCATACGAGTGCTTTTCTCAAAACACTTCTTAATAAAATGTCACAGGGGTAAGAAACATGAAAGTTTTGTGCCTTATTATTACAATGTCGTAGCCAAAAAACGTAGTTGATTACGTATGAAATTTCCTACATCATATATAACGACAATTAATTTTTTTTTAATGTCATCGAGTCCCAGTATTTTACAAGTAATACATGATATGCACTAAGAATTCCAAATTTATTTTGTCGAAAACAGAAGTTTCACTTGAAATAGGACACATTTGATGAATAATTTATGCTAAAATGCATTCTTCAAATTTACAGATGAAAAATAGATTGAACACACCTCTTTGAAAGTTAAAAAGTTCTTTTTTGGGTTGCCAAGGCTGACCGAATCAATGGTCTCAAAGATTCCTTAAACAAGAGAAAACATCATGTGTGAAGTGTCTGCATTGTCTTTCTCACTAGAGCACCTAGAACGTTAACTAGAATTGTGTACGAGTTATTATTTTTTCTTTCTATTTTTGATAAACCATTTTTCTCGTATGCTTTTATTTCTTGCAAAATACAATCTTCTCGCTGAAAATCTCTTGACAAAAGAGCATGGACCTGGGAAAAATGAGCACGAGTCTTTGAAAGAGACGTTCAACGTTGTAAGGTCATAGGATTCTTTTCTGTGGGCACTCCGCGGTTTCGTTAGCGAGACAACCATTGCTGAACATTGAAGTAAGTTTCCTATAAATAGCCCCTTTCCATGGAAGGGGAAGGTCACAATGAGAGAGGGGGCGAGGGAGAGGATGGGAACATTTCTAGGGTTTGCGTTCACTTGACCCTGCTCTTTTGTATGGCTCAAGGCGAAGTCCTCCACTATGATTTCTTGGTGAGTAGGAACATCCCTTCTTGAGCACATTAAGGCATGTTGGTAATAAATATGTTTTCGAGAATAATTTTTTAGCAAAAATGATTTTTTTTTTCTAAGTAGATGTTTTTTTTTCCTTCTTTCTGTTCCAAATCTATTCTCTGGCCACTGATCTGTTCCAGAAGCAGAAAAATTAACCGATGTTACCAAACAAATTTCTGTTCTTTTTTTTTTAATTCCTGAGAACAAAAGAACAGGAATCAAAGAAACATGAACGTAACCAAACAGGCCCTAAATGTGTCTTTCTCATGCCATATAGAACATTTAGTGACCACTCAAACATTGTTATGAATTTTTAGGCTCATTTAGAAGTATTACAGCTGGCCCTATCTCGTAATCCTTAGATGCTATCATACTAAGTATTCAACGTAAGCTCCTTATTTCCAAATGATCTTACATATAATTCTCACTAGCCAATCCCAACTACGTGCATTTTTTCTGAAGATTTCCGGCAATTTCTACAGTTATATGATTTATCAACTTATTCATTTCGGATATCGTTTCCAACCCCAAATGGAGTCTTTTACTCCATAAGGAACTTCAGCCGGCGGCTTTGGCTTAAATAATGTTACTAGTAAATAAGGATGCGCCAATTTAAAGGAGAGTTTTGTAGGATGATTTTCTATTTGTTGCAGGTGAGGGAGACACCCATTGACATGTGTGCGAGACCAACCGGACCATATTGACCGTCAATGGTCTATTTCCTGGGCCAGAGATCCGTGCTCACAAGGGTGACACCATCTACGTTAATGTCACCAACATAGGACCCTATGGAGTCACCATTCACTGGTAATAATAAATCTCTCTCTCTCTCTCTCTCTCTCTCTCTCCTCTCTCTCTCTCTCTCTCTCTCTCTCTTATTGTACACACTTGTAGGCACGGGGTGAGACAAATAAGGTATCCCTGGTCGGACGGCCCGGAGTACGTGACGCAGTGTTTGATCCCTACAAACTCAAGCTTCCTTCAGAAAATCATACTCACTGAAGAAGAAGGCACACTGTGGTGGCATGCTCATAGCGACTGGACACGTGCCACTGTACACGGCCCTATAATCATTTTGCCTATCGACGACACCAATTACCCGTACAAGTTTGATGACAACACACGATCGTGATCGGTAAGCTACTTTCAATTGACATAAATGACAGAAATAAGTTTTTCACTCGCACACGCACAAATAACAATTTGTGTTTGGTTTTCTTAACAAAATTCTAATTTGTCATGATGCAGCTGAATGGTATGCGAGAGATACGAAGGACATAATCGACGAGGCTCTTGCTTCCGGAGGCGATCCAGACTTGTCCGTGGCCTATACCATCAATGGTCAACCAGGAGACAGTTACCCATGCTCCAATGGTACTAACTCTATATACTATTAATTATAAAAAGAAAAGGTCTTATTTCAAAGGTAATGAAATAAAACCAGGAGACACGTATTCTTGCTCTAATGGTACTAATTCTAGTGTGTGCGAATATATATGAATGGGATATATGCTAATAATGTTAAAAACAAAAAAAAGGTCTTATTTATAGGTAATTAAATGAAACCTTACTCCTAGTCCTCTATAATAAATGAAATGAGATCTAGCAATACTATTATTCCTTAAAACTAATTAATGGTGATTGATATAGACTTATATAGTACATGTAACTTCAATATCTCCATCCATAATATTTAATAAAGCTTTTACCTTTTCTTTTGCAGGTTCGACGTATAATGTAAAGGTCCTGCAGGGAAAAACGTATCTCTTTCGGATCATCCACTCAGGGATGAACGAAGAGATGTTTTTCGGCATAGCCAAGCACAATCTCACTGTGGTCGGAATGGACGGAGCTTATCTAAAGCCACTTAATACCAATTACCTTATGATAACTCCCGGTCAAACGATGGACGTTTTGGTCACCGCGAATCAAACCCCCGGTCGCTACTACATGCTTTTCAGTCCGTTCGTGGACACCAATGCCCCGTCCAACAAAAATATCACGAGGGGAATATTCCAATACAACGGAAGTTATAACCATTCAGAGAGTCCCGCGTCACCCGAGCTTCCAGGTTTCACCAACAAGAGCGAGGCCGGAAACTTCACTATCCAGCTGAGGAGTTTGAACAGCAAAGATCATCCGTCCACGGTTCCGACCAGCATTTCTAGGAACATTACCATCGCGGTGTCCGTGAATCAGCAGCCATGTCCTGCTAATCAAACGTGCAGCGGCCCAGATGGCACTAAGCATTCGGCAAGCTTGAACAACATTAGTTTTTGGGCTCCATCAATTAGCATTCTCCAAGCATACTACAAGTACGTAAACCCCCTGGACTACCACTTTTGACACTATTAGTTTGGATTGAATCGGGTTGAAATATTTTCCAAATCGAACCAATTCAACTGGTTAAAACCTTCATTGTCTTGGAGCGAAGGCGTAATTCAACATCCAAATGTCTCTATAATATTATGTTTGTGGTGTGTGCAGCAATATATATGGAGTCTACAATAAAACTTTTCCGGATAATCCACCTTTCGTGTTTGACTACACTGGGAATGTATCGGCCTTAGGAGAAGCTGCCATCGTGAGTACCGAAGTGTTGAAGATTAACTATAATGAGGAGGTGGAAATAAGATTCCAAGGGACCAATTTCGGAGCAGCGGAGAATCACCCGATGCATTTACACGGCTATAGCTTTTATGTCGTTGGAATGGGGGATGGAAACTTCAGCGACAATGATATATCAGAGTATAATACAGTGGATCCGCCTTATGTTAACACCGTCGGACTCCCTAAAAACGGGTGGACGGTGATCAGATTCAAAGCCGACAATCCAGGTACTATGATTCCCTCGATTGAAAGGCATAGAACCATAAAGTTTGAATGGATTTAGTCTTGTGTATGCATGCATAATTGACAGACTTGTCTTTTTCGAGTGATTGTAGGGGTGTGGTTCATGCACTGTCACTTAGAACGCCACGCGAGCTGGGGAATGGACACAGTCCTCATCGTTGGAGAGGGGCCGAACAAGGATCAAAAGATGCTTCCCCCGCCCAAACACATGCCTCCTTGTTCCAAGCCATAATCAAGACATTGTTTTGCTTTAAGTTCATCCTTACAACTTTATTGAAGATTGGAAATGTCGGATCATTCTAATAAGTTTCAATTATCACACCCTGAGAAATTCTTTCTGCCTTTAGAATAATGTAATTTTCTTCAGTAAGTGATTTGAAATGTGTATTTGTACAATGAGTCGAGAAACTTAATTGATAGTATGTTGCGATCTTCTTAAAAGTGAACACCAAATAAAATCTAATGGATTAATAAGCAAAAACTTGGCCTGTTCTCCCCCCTGATCCAATCACAACTTTGGATTTTTAATTGTATCAATTAAACACACAATTCAATTTATTCAAGAGTAGTCAATAACCTATTATAGGTCAATTAGGAACCCACGGAAAATGTGAGAGAGTGTTTCATTTTTACAAACCAATGATGGATACGGGAGCTTGGCTAGGACAGATAACTCTAAGGACCTTTCGATACATTTTCTCTGTATTTAAAAAATATTATGCAAGTAGTCTTGATCAATTTTAATATTAAACCATTAACACGTGAAAGATGACCATGTGGATGCGTAAGCAAGAATTTAACACTCAATAAATAGAGGAATAAGTACATTGCTAGAAAGGGGTAAGAACCTCCATATTTTAAGCAAAGAAAAGGTGGAGCTTTGTTGACACCTAATTTTGGTGGTCTTGTATTTTATTTTCTTCAAAAAATAGAATATGCCTAAATTAGTTAAATATGCATCATTTCTTGTTTTATTGCAAGATAGAGAAATAAAAAAATATAGAGAAATGGATCGGGCTGATTAGACCTAAGCCCACATGGGCGAGACCCGGCCCCCTCTTCCCTTCCTCTTCCGCGGTCAAGCCCATCTTCGTAGCCCATTGGCAGCCCGACCAGGCCCTTTCTTTTTGGGCCCACCTATTTCCCTCCTCCCTCCATGGCCGGCAAATGGGTCACGTCCTCTCTCTTTCCTGCTTTCCCCACCACACGAATGGACAGTGGAAAGTTGGGGAAGGGGTTGACAAGTACAAGGATTGGACATGAGCAGGCGGATGAATAGGGGATTGGATGTAGGAAGTTGAGGGAACAACAAAAAAAATGAAGGGAAAGGAGAGGGAGCGGGGAGGGGAGAAGAGATCGGGAGAGCTTCTGATCGAGGGAGAAGCGAGAGGCTCCTAGCAGTCACCCGTGCACACTCCCGCCCAGTCGTCGACCCGACGTGCGTAGGTCACCGTCATCGTGGCCCGAGGAGGTGGCCTCGTGACGAGCGGCGATCGTGATGCAACGGTCGCGACCAGAACAAGAAAGCACGCATCGAGGAAGAAAAGGGTCCTGAGAGCAGCTAAAAGGGCGTGAGTTGAGGCAAAGAAAAAAGAAAGAGAAAGATCTTAAGAGTGCTTGTGAGTGACAAAAAAGAGGGAATAGAGAGAGTCGGTTGCAGAGAGCAGACAGAGGGCGGAGACAGGGGGTCTTCTTGGTCTCTCGGCCCTACCCACGTTGCAGATGAGCTTGCAGATGAGCAAGCTCCTGGCCACGCGCACTTCGCCGACCCCTTCGACCTCGCCTAACCAGCCGTCCAGTACCATCATCCGATGACTTCCCACCACCGACTTCGTTTCCTTGCTGAACCCGGCAGAGATGGAGGTTGTTCGGGCCTCGCTCAGGCTGTGATTGGTCGGATAGGGTTAGGGAGCTCTTGCTCGGCCTCGCCGAGGGCAGCGGTATTCTTAGGGCGACCTGGCAGCCCGAGTTCTACCAGTTGAAGACATGGACGAAAGGGCGTCACTGTGTCCAGGAGTCTTTTGACTGGTTGGAGGCTTGTTGGCAGTGGCCAGGTGTCATGTGTAGTCCCAAAGATTCGCTTATCTTTTGACTGGTTGGAGGCTTGTTGGCAGTGGCAGCCCGAGTTCTGCCAGTCGATGTAGGTTACGAGCTCCTAGCTACGACCACCAAAGATTCGCTTATCTCCCTCTCATATTGAATTTGGCTAGCTTACTTGTCGGCTATCATCCTTTGCACATGCACGAGATTCAACACAAAGCCAACAGCAGCAAGAGATATGTTCGGTAGAAGCTGAGGTAGCAACAATGGCAGCTTTGATGAGATTTCAATGAGACTTGTGGTTATATGACTGCTCGCTCTACAACTAGTTTTAGGAGTTGAAAAGTATCAAAACAGTCTTAAGCCTATGGCATTAGTATCAATTCAGTCATACACTTTTTAATTAGATCAATTTAATCCTTAACGTTTTTACATTTTTATAATTGAGTCCATTCGATCAATTTAGCTCAAAAATTACTACCGTGGACGCTAGTCATGCTCAGTTGCAGTACCGATACTGATGTTGATAATTTTTTTAATTATTTTTCAAAATTTTAAAATTTGTTATTAATGTTTTATTTTCCTTTCTCCTTCTTTTTTTTTTCACTGTGGTCGGTGACGGTTGCCAGGTGTTATTAATTATTATTGTAATTGATTATTGGTCTAATAAAGGAAATATATAAAGTTTCCTAGTCGTAATTGGATATGGGCTAGATAATATAGGCTAAGTTAAACCTTATCTATAATGAAGGGATATATTACAAACAATATAAATAAAACTCAAGTCCCTTCTCTAAACCTTAATGCTTACATAACCTCACATAAAAGAGTCGTCAGAAAGCGATAAGTGAGAGGCTGCCTCATTAAAGCCAGTGTTTAATGAGGTTTTAGAAAAGAAGTTCTTGAGAATTGGTTCATTGCAATTCTGCATTAAAAAGATGGATCATAAACAAGGTATGTAAATTCCTCTATTTCATAATTGGTGATTCACATATCCAAATGTGATAATCTTAGCTCGCTACTTAAGGTTAATAATCACAACTTACATGTGGTATCAGAGCCTACACGTTTTAGATCTTAAATTACATTCTGGCCATTTTCAAAAATTTTATTTTGTGAAAATTGAAAGATCAATCAAACAAGAACAACCTTACAAAAAAATCACTCACTTGAAATCATGGTGGAACTCGGGATCTAGGAGCACCCAAATCCTAATCTGCCGAGAAAATATTAATCGAAAGCTGACTAAGGTCCACATATTGGGTGGAGTTTGAAACGTGTTCCTTTCTCACAAGCAATACTATACCACTAGACTATATAGTCTATCTAGGAGAGCAGGATTGTGATATCAGTTGTGTTGTTAATCCAGTAACTTATACAAAAGCTAGTTCTTGTTCTTAGTCCAATTTATGGTTAGATGCGATGAAAGATGAGATTTTGTCTATGAAACATAATGAAGTTTGGAATCGTGTTGAATTGCCTGAAGGCACAAACTTATCTGCTGTAAATGGATGTATAAGACTAAGAGGGACTTCAAAGAAATATTGAGAAATTTAAAACTAAACTGGTAGCCAAGAGATTCATTCAAAGAAAAGGAGTAGACTATGAGGCAACTTTTTCTGCAATTTCTTGAAAGACTCTTTTAAAGTGATAATGACTTTAGTAGCTCATTTTGATATGGAGTTTTACTAGGTGGATGTTAAAACTGCTTTTTTGAATGGAGACCTTGATGAACATGTTTATATGGCACAATCCGAAGGTTTTACAGTAGATGATTCAGATAATTTAATCTGTAGATTGAAAACGTTTATTTATGATTTAAAACAAGGTTCTAGATACTGATACTTAAAGTTTTCATAATGTTGTTGTTGACACTTGATTTTTAATCACATTTTTCCTTGAAAAAATTAATAGAAAATCATAAAAATTCATAAAATTAAAAAATCAATTTGGGGACCTTGGCCAAGCCTAGGGAACTAATTTTGACCAAAAATGAATTTTCATATTTTCAGCATTTTCCTGCATTTTATTTTAAAAATTCATAGAAAATAAAATGAAAATGAGAAAATTGAAAAATTAACTTTGGAAGCCTTGGCCAAACCTAGGCAACCATTTTTGAACAAAAAATAATTTTTAATATTTTTTTGCATTTTTTAATATTTTTCAGAAATTAGGAAAATATTAAAAAAATTGCATTTGAGGCCACAAAAATATAAAAAATAGTCAGTATTTTTCTTTTAATTTTCTCTTCATTTTGGTTGAACAAAATTTGTAAAAATTAATCCGAATCGGGAATTATTTTGTTAATCTCATTTTCAGGTTAATTAAAAAAAGAATAATTATAAAAAAATTCATTTTAACTCTATAATTTTCAATTTTTGCATTTTTGGAGTCGTGACATTATTCTCTAATATCCAAAATTTCTATCTCCACCCAATGGTGCCTGAAATTTCTCAATTTTTGACAAAAGGGGTTTAATTAGAATTGTTTCATCATTCCATTGGTGGGGATATTTTAGTCCATATTCGCTATTTGGCTTCGGGATGTTCAAAATATGCAGGGGTGTCGAGACGATTTTCGACAATTGTAGACAGCATAATCCATCAATTTTTTTTGGTGAAGCGTAATCCACGGGACATGTTGCCAATTCTCTACAGGGTCTTAAATTCCTCGGTGACGGCATCACTTTGAGCATACAAAGGAGAGGAAGAGCCCATGTGTCTGCTTGGGCTTCCAGAGGGGACATAGGGACTTAGACTCCCTGAGGATATGGTTCCCCAGATTTTCCTGAGCCGATGTTGGGACTTAGTTACGGGAAAGTTGAGACGTCGTTGGACCAGTGCTTTGAAATATTGCAGCGCACATCGATTCATGGTTGATTGCTTGGATTTTCAGCATCGCCTCAAACTTCCATTTTGGGAAGAAGAAGAGTATCAGATTTACTCCCCTAGGTGAGAAAAGGAGGCCAGTGGTAGAATTCCTGAACTGTGGTGACTTTGTACAGCAACTCAAACCTGACATACCTGTGTTGATACCGAAACATGGCAGTTTGATTCGGTATCTTAGAAATGACAAAGGAATCATTGGAAGATCCCGAACGATGGCAAGGAGAAAAGATAGTATTTGGCCATTCGGGATATGTGCGCCATTCGGGATATACGCGCCATTCGGGATATGTGCGTCATTCGGGATATGTGTGCTATTCGGGAAGTTTAAAAGAAAGTATGCCGAATGAAAGACATAGCGTGTTTGGACTCGGCATGTCATAGGTATGCAACATGAAAATTATTACATCCCGAAATTCGGATATACAAGACAAGACCTATGGGCGCGAACAGGTTTTCTAAAACTTAGAAATTTCATTCAAAAAGGGACGGTTGATGGTGCGGTTACAAGTTATAAGAGACATGGGCTCCAATTTACATGGGTCGGTTGTGAAGATCATGGATTAGAGGTGAAGTAGAGCGCCAAAATTCAAAGGTTTGAAATCAAGGAATAACTGCTTGAGCGGTTAGAAACGCAAAGAGGATAAATACCCGAAAGGAAGGAAAAGGGAGCTCTCTCGACAATCATCCAACAAGGACACTCTGTTTCTTTGAAGTTTTAGCCTACTTCCCTGTTCGTAGTGTAGCCTTAACTTTCCAGTACTTTCCTTTCCTTGTACTTTCGATTTCAAGCAATCTATTTCCATTACCAGCCAATTAGGAGTAGCATAGACAGTAAATCCTCGCCATTTCCATCGCTTTCGTTAATCACACACCTCATTCCCCGTTCTCCCTGACTTTCCATCAGAACAGAGCCACAGAACCCTTCTTAATAAAAATCGAATTGCGAAGTTCGGTGAAAGATATTCCCGATTCAAATCGCGAACATCTTTTTGGCACGCCCGGTGGGACCCTTTGTGGTGAGTTTTGGAAAATGGTGAGAACAAGAAATCAAATGGATGGTCAGAACGACAACGCCAACAATCCAAATGATGGTAACCAGTCTGAGCATTCGGCGCTAATGTAGTGGTCGGAGTTACCGCTGATATACCACGGCAGTTAACAGATGATCAAGCTCGTGCGTTAGCACCAGATGCTACGCTGGTAGCTACGATGAAGAGAATGTTCGAAGAACAACAGAATGAATTGACCAACCATATGATCCGACACGTCACTGATGTCATCAAGCCAATGGTAGTCAATGCGATAAATGAAGTAATATCGCGCCCGGGTTCATCGTCTCAAGGACCCCCTTTTCAACTAAATGCTTCCATGGCCATGCCTTATCCTCCAGTGTATGGTCCACCCGTCGTTGGTCAAGGTAGCGGAGGAGTGCCTCTTCAACCTTCTCCAGTAAGGATCATACCGAGGCCAGAGAATCCAACTCAAATGAACTTGGTAAATGGAGTCAGTGGGTATACTTTCCGCAAGGCGGTCTAGTCGAGGGTAATGCAGCCAGCCCAAATGTCCAGAATGTACCTCTGGTGCCGAATATACCCAATCCCGAACCAATGAGGCCTCCTGGAGTTCCAGTATATCCACATGGCATCGAGGAATCAACCATGTAGACCAGCGCCACCTGTTAACTTCAACGCAGAAATCAAGGGATCGATAGACCCATACCAGTTGATCCCAGGGGGCAGGAGGCATGGGTTGGTCAACAGAATGCGAGGCCATGGAATCCTGATCGGGTAGCCGAGATCGTGCTCCAGCAGTTGGGAATTGACAGAGGTGCTCCCAGGCCAGTGTATAAAAAACCACACCCAGACTGGGTGGATAATATCCCATACCCGAGGGGATTTAAGACACCTGATTTTGCTGTCTTCACTGGAGAGGAAGACCAATCAACCGTGGAGCATGTAGGGCGATTTTTAGCACAATGTGGAGAAGCAGGGACAAACGAGTATTTGAGGCTCAAGCTGTTTCCTCTGTCGCTGTCCAAGACAGCGTTCACTTGGTACACCAATTACCAGCGAATTCAATCCAGACGTGGGCTGAGATGGAGAGGCAATTCCATTCTCAGTTTTATCGGTCAGTGCCCGAAGTGTCGGTAGCCGATCTTGCGAGAATGCATCAGTATAGCGGCGAAACCGCGGACCAGTTCATCGCTCGGTTCAAGAAGTCAAGGAACGATGCTTGACATCCCTCACTGAGAAAGAATTTACCGATCTTGCGTTTAATGGGTTGAAGTTTAACCTTCGGGAACGTTTTGAAGGACAGACATTTGACGACCTCTTCCAATTAACAACCAGAGTCTCAAAGTATGAACACCTATTGAAAGAGAAAGATAGGAGACCTATGAAAGAGAATAGGCAGGCTCTAGTTGGGGCAGGCAATCCCGAAATGGAAGACCTGACAGAAGAGGAAGGGGAAAGGGAGATAGCAGTGGCTACGATGGTATTGGACAAACCATACGTGTGCCCAGCTCTTAAGCCGGCAAAGCTGAAGGAGTTTGCAAAGGCAAAGGCGAGAGAGTCAAGCAGTTACTCGTTTGACATATACAAGTTGGATGAAATATTCGACTTGTTGCTGAAAGATGGGATGATAAAGTTGGCCGAAAGACAGAGTATCCCATCCAAGGAAGAATTGGCAGAAAAGAGGTATTGTAAGTGGCACCATTCAACCAGTCACAACACAACAAATTGCATCGTTTTCAGAAAAACGATACAAGAAGCGATTCGGCAGGGCAAAATTAAATTTGCCGAAGACAAAGGGAAAGCACCAATGGAGATTGATGCAGACCCTTTTCCTAAGATGACGGGAATGGTGAATATTCACACCCGTCGGATTATCAAACCGAAGGTGTATGCTCTCATTGTCACCAGGACCTAAGTCATCAAGACCAACAGTGGTCGGAATATCGGTTTGTTCGAGGGACTAGAGGAAGATACCGATCAGGCTCTTTCATTCGGGAAGTAGCAGATCCCGAGGAGGTTTTGGAAATGGCTCCACAAGTCATCTAGTCCGCGGAACAAGAGGAAGATACCGATCAGGCTCTTTCATTCGGGGAAGCATTAGACCCCGAGGAGGTTTTGGAAATGGCCCACAAGTCATCTAGTTCGCGGAACAAGAGGGAGATACCGATCAGGCTCTTTCAGTCGGGAAGCATTAGACCCCGATGAGGTTTTGACAATGACTCCACGAGTCATTTGAGCTATGGAACTAGGAGAGAATACCGATATGGGTCTTATTCCCGAAAGGAAGGCGAGGAATGGAGGATGCCTGGAGCAACGATACCAGAAGAGCCTATCCAAACACAAAATTCCTCCCGAGAACATGAAAAGGAAACACGAGTAAGTAAAGTCAAATCCGAGATTGTGGTTCCCAATATTCCTTCCCAAGAACATGAAAAGGACGGGCAATGCAAGCAGTTAAAATTAGAAGATTGGCGTGAGTTGGCACGCTGCGAACGCCAGAGAGAGCATTACAATCGGCAAGTTCGGAGTCAGAGGAAGGTCAAGTCGAGCCCCGAATTGATGAAGTTGACAAGACCGCAAGCAAACCGGTCAAAAAGAAAAGTTTATGGCAACGATACAAAGAAGGAGACCCGGAGGTAGGACTTCTTGGGAGCCGAGTGGCAAATATGATTATGTTGTGTCTTATAGCAAGCCAGAATACCTCACACGACCGTCATTGCCCGTTGAGCCATCTGGTTGGGGAGATGAGTTTGATGACCAACCACTTCCCATTTCGGAGAAAGTTGAAGAGGAGGGTAATCCCGAAATATCGCGGAACAAGAAAATTCACGCGAGTCAGAGTAGTAATCAAGGAGGTGAGAGCACCAAAGCTCCAAGTAAGTCAGCCAAGAAAAAGAGTCTTTGGCAGTGGTATCAGGAAGGAGACCAAAGACTCTTTTTCTGGCTGACTTACTTGGAGCTTTGGTGCTCTCACCTCCTTGATTACTACTCTGACTCGCGTGAATTTTCTTGTTCCGCGATATTTCGGGATTACCCTCCTCTTCAACTTTCTCCGAAATGGGAAGTGGTTGGTCATCAAACTCATCTCCCCAACCAGATGGCTCAACGGGCAATGACGGTCGTGTGAGGTATTCTGGCTTGCTATAAGACATAACATAATCATATTTGCCACTCGGCTCCCAAGAAGTCCTACCTCCGGGTCTCCTTCTTTGTATCGTTGCCATAGACTTTTTCTTTTTGACCGGTTTGCTTGCGGTCTTGTCAACTTCATCAATTCGGGGCTCGACTTGACCTTTCTCTGACTCCCGAACTTGCCGATTGTAATGCTCTCTCTGGCGTTCGCAGCGTGCCAACTCACGCCAATCTTCTAATTTTAACTGCTTGCATTGCCCGTCCTTTTCATGTTCTTGGGAAGGAATATTGGGAACCACAATCTCGGATTTGACTTTACTTACTCGTGTTTCCTTTTCATGTCTCGGGAGGAATTTTGTGTTTGGATAGGCTCTTCTGGTATCGTTGCTCCAGGCATCCTCCATTCCTCGCCTTCCTTTCGGAATAAGACCCATATCGGTATTCTCTCCTAGTTCCATAGCTCAAATGACTCGTGGAGTCATTGTCAAAACCTCCTCGGGGTCTAATGCTTCCCGGACTGAAAGAGCCTGATCGGTATCTCCCTCTTGTTCCGCGAACTAGATGACTTGTGGGGCCATTTCCAAAACCTCCTCGGGGTCTAATGCTTCCCCGAATGAAAGAGCCTGATCGGTATCTTCCTCTTGTTCCGCGGACTAGATGACTTGTGGAGCCATTTCCAAAACCTCCTCGGATCTAATACTTCCCCGAATGAAAGAGCCTGATCGGTATCTTCCTCTAGTCCCTCGAACAAACCGATATTCCGACCACTGTTGGTCTTGATGACTTAGGTCCTGGTGACAATGAGAGCATACACCTTCGGTTTGATAATCCGACGGGGTGTGAATATTCACCATTCCCGTCATCTTAGGAAAGGGTCTGCATCAACTCATTGGTGCTTTCCCTTTGTCTTCGGCAAATTTAATTTTGCCCTGCCGAATCGCTTCTTGTATCGTTTTTCTGAAAACGATGCAATTTGTTGTGTTGTGACTGGTTGAATGGTGCCACTTACAATACCTCTTTTCTGCCAATTCTTCCTTGGATGGGATACTCTGTCCTTCGCCAACTTTATCATCCCATCTTTCAGCAACAAGTCGAATATTTCATCCAACTTGTATATGTCAAACGAGTAACTGCTTGACTCTCTCGCCTTTGCCTTTGCAAACTCCTTCAGCTTTGCCGGCTTAAGAGCTGGGCACACGTATGGTTTGTCCAATACCATCGTAGCCACTGCTATCTCCCTTTCCCCTTCCTCTTCTGTCAGGTCTTCCATTTCGGGATTGCCTGCCCCAACTAGAGCCTGCCTATTCTCTTTCATAGGTCTCCTATCTTTCTCTTTCAATAGGTGTTCATACTTTGAGACTCTGGTTGTTAATTGGAAGAGGTCATCAAATGTCTGTCCTTCAAAACGTTCCCGAAGGTTAAACTTCAACCCATTAAACGCAAGATCGGTAAATTCTTTCTCAGTGAGGGATGTCAAGCATCGGTTCCTTGACTTCTTGAACCGAGCGATGAACTGGTCCGCGGTTTCGCCGCTATACTGATGCATTCTCGCAAGATCGGCTACCGACACTTCGGGCACTGACCGATAAAACTGAGAATGGAATTGCCTCTCCATCTCAGCCCACGTCTGGATTGAATTCGCTGGTAAATTGGTGTACCAAGTGAACGCTGTCTTGGACAGCGACAGAGGAAACAGCTTGAGCCTCAAATACTCGTTTGTCCCTGCTTCTCCACATTGTGCTAAAAATCGCCCTACATGCTCCACGGTTGATTGGTCTTCTCTCCAGTGAAGACAGCAAAATCAGGTGTCTTAAATCCCTCGGGTATGGGATATTATCCACCCAGTCTGGGTGTGGTTTCCTATACACTGGCCTGGGAGCACCTCTGTCAATTCCCAACTGCTGGAGCACGATCTCGGCTACCCGATCAGGATTCCATGGCCTCGCATTCTGTTGACCAACCCATGCCTCCTGCCCCCTGGGATCAACTGGTATGGGTCTATCGATCCCTTGATTTTCTGCGTTGAAGTTAACAGGTGGCGCTGGTCTACATGGTTGATTCCCGATGCCATGTGGATATACTGGAACTCCAGGAGGCCTCATTGGTTCGGGATTGGGTATATTCGGCACCAGAGGTACATTCTGGACATTTGGGCTGGCTGCATTACCCTCGACTAGACCGCCTTGCGGGAAAGTATACCCACTGACTCCATTTACCAAGTTCATTTGAGTTGGATTCTCTGGCCTTGGTATGATCCTTACTGGGGAAGGTTGAAGAGGCACTCCTCCGCTACCTTGACCAACGACGGGTGGACCATACATGGAGGATAAGGCATGGCCATGGAAGCATTCACTTGAAAAGGGGGTCCTTGAGACGATGAACCCGGGCGCGATATTACTTCATTTATCGCATTGACTACCATTGGCTTGATGACATCAGTGACGTGTCGGATCATATGGTTGGTCAATTCATTCTGTTGTTCTTCGAACATTCTCTTCATCGTAGCTACCAGCGTAGCATCTGGTGCTAACGCACGAGCTTGATCATCTGTTAACTGCCGTGGTATATCGGCGGTAACTCCGACCACTACATTAGCTGCCGAATGCTCAGACTGGTTACCATCATTTGGATTGTTGGCGTTGTCGTTCTGACCATCCATTTGATTTCTTGTTCTCACCATTTTCCAAAACTCACCACAAAGGGTCCCACCGGGCGTGCCAAAAAGATGTTCGCGATATTTGAATCGGGAATATCTTTCACCGAACTTCGCAATTCGATTTTTATTAAGAAGGGTTCTGTGGCTCTGTTCTGATGGAAAGTCAGGGAGAACGGGGGAATGAGCGTGTGTGATTAACGAAAGCGATGGAAATGGCGAGGATTTACTGTCTACGCTACTCCTAATTGGCTGGTAATGGAAATAGATTGCTTGAAATCGAAAGTACAAGGAAAGGAAAGTACTGGAAAGTTAAGGCTACACTACGAATGGGAAGTAGGCTAAAACTTCAAAGAAACAGAGTGTCCTTGTTGGATGATTGTGGAGAGAGCTCCCTTTTCCTTCCTTTCGGGTATTTATCCTCTTTGCGTTTCTAACCGCTCAAGCGGTTATTCCTTGATTTCAAACCTTTGAATTTTGGCGCTCTACTTCACCTCTAATCCATGATCTTCACAACCGACCCATGTAAATTGGAGCCCATGTCTCTTATAACTTGTAACCGCACCATCAACCGTCCCTTTTTGAATGAAATTTCTAAGTTTTAGAAACCTGTTCGCGCCCATAGGTCTTGTCTTGTATATCCGAATTTCGGGATGTAATAATTTCATGTTGCATACCTATGACATGCCGAGTCCAAACACGCTATGTCTTTCATTCGGCATACTTTCTTTTAAACTTCCCGAATAGCACACATATCCCGAATGACGCACATATCCGAATGGCGCGTATATCCCGAATGGCGCACATATCCCGAATGGCCAAATACTATCTTTTCTCCTTGCCATCGTTCGGGATCTTCCAATGATTCCTTTGTCATTTCTAAGATACCGAATCAAACTGCCATGTTTCGGTATCAACACAGGTATGTCAGGTTTGAGTTGCTGTACAAAGTCACCACAGTTCAGGACTTCTACCACTGCCTCCTTTTCTCACCTAGGGAGTTAAATCTGATACTCTTCTTCTTCCAAAATGGAAGTTGAGGCGTGCCTGAAATCCAAGCAATCAACCATGAATCGATGTGCGCTGCAATATTTCAAAGCCACTGGTCCAACGACGTCTCAACTTTCCCGTAACTAAGTCCAACTCGGCTCAGGAAAATCTGGGGAACCATATCCTCAGGGAGTCTAAGTCCCTATGTCCCCTCTGGAAGCCCAAGCAGACACATGGGCTCTTCCTCTCCTTTGTATGCTCAAAGTGATGCGTCACTCGAGGAATTTAAGACCCTGTAGAGAATTGGCAACATGTCCCGTGGATTACGCTTCACCAAAAAAAATTGATGGATTATGCTGTCTACAATTGTCGAAAATCGTCTCGACACCCCTGCATATTTTGAACATCCCGAAGCCTAAATAGCGAATATGGACTAAAATATCCCCCCAATGGAATGATGAAACAATTCTAATTAAACCCCTTTTGTCAAAAATTGAGAAATTTCAGGCACCATTGGGTGGAGATAGAAATTTTGGATATTAGAGAATAATGTCACGACTCCAAAAATGCAAAAATTGAAAATTATAGAGTTAAAATGAATTTTTTTATAATTATTCTTTTTTTAATTACCTGAAAATGAGATTAACAAAATAATTCCCGATTTCGGATTAATTTTTACAAATTTGTTCAACCAAAATGAAGAGAAAATTAAAAGAAAAATACTGACTATTTTTTTTATATTTTTGTGGCCTCAAATGCAATTTTTTTTAATATTTTCCTAATTTCTGAAAAATATTAAAAAATGCAAAAATATTAAAAATTATTTTTTGTTCAAAAATGGTTGCCTAGGTTTGGCCAAGGCTTCCAAAGTTAATTTTTCAATTTTCTCATTTTCATTTTATTTTCTATGAATTTTTAAAATAAAATGCAGGAAAATGCTGAAAATATGAAAATTCATTTTTTGGTCAAAATTAGTTCCCTAGGCTTGGCCAAGGTCCCCAAAATTGATTTTTTAATTTTATGAATTTTTATGAATTTTCTATTAATTTTTCAAGAAAAATGTGATTAAAAATCAGTGTCAACAACAACATTATGAAACTTTAAGTATCAGTATCTAGAACCTTGTTTTAAATCATAAATAAACGTTTTCAATCTACAGATTAAATTATCTGAATCATCTACTGTAAAACCTTCGGATTGTGCCATATAAACATGTTCATCAAGGTCTCCATTCAAAAAAACAGTTTTAACATCCACCTAGTAAAACTCCATATCAAAATGAGCTACTAAAGTCATTATCACTTTAAAGAGTCTTTCCAAAAATTGCAGAAAAAGTTGCCTCATAGTCTACTCCTTTTCTTTGAGTGAATCTCTTGGCTACCAATTTAGTTTTAAATTTCTCAATATTTCTTTTGAAGTCCCTCTTAGTCTTATACATCCATTTACAGCAGATAAGTTTGTGCCTTCAGGCAATTCAACACGATTCCAAACTTCATTATGTTTCATAGACAAAATCTCATCTTTCATCGCATCTAACCATAAATTGGACTAAGAACAAGAACTAGCTTTTGTATAAGTTACTGGATTAACAACACAACTGATATCATAATCCTGCTCTCCTAGATAGACTATATGGTCTAGTGGTATAGTATTGCTTGTGAGAAAGGAACACGTTTCAAACTCCACCCAATATGTGGACCTTAGTCAGCTTTCGATTAATATTTTCTCGGCAGATTAGGATTTGGGTGCTCCTAGATCCCGAGTTCCACCATGATTTCAAGTGATTTTCTTGTTCTTGTTTTGATTTTTTTTTGTTTGTTCTTGTTTGATTTGATCTTTCAATTTTCACAAAATAAAATTTTTGAAAATGGCCAGAATGTAATTTAAGATCTAAAACGTGTAGGCTCTGATACCACATGTAAGTTGTGTTTATTAACCTTAAGTAGCGAGCTAAGATTATCACATTTGGATATGTGAATCACCAATTATGAAATAGAGAAATTTACATACCTTGTTTATGATCCATCTTTTTTAATGCAGAATTGCAATGAACCAATTCTCAAGAACTTCTTTTCTAAAACCTCATTAAACACTGGCTTTAATGAGGCAGCCTCTCACTTATCGCTTTCTGACGACTCTTTTATGTGAGGTTATGTAAGCATTAAGGTTTAGAGAAGGGACTTGAGTTTTATTTATATTATTTGTAATATATCCCTTCATTATAGATAAGGTTTAACTTAGCCTATATTATCTAGCCCATATCCAATTACGACTAGGAAACTTTATATATTTCCTTTATTAGACCAATAATCAATTACAATAATAATTAATAACACTGGCAACCGTCACCGACCACAGTGAAAAAAAAAAGAAGGAGAAAGGAAAACAAAACATTAATAACAAATTTTAAAATTTTGAAAAATAATTAAAAAAATTATCAACATCAGTATCGGTACTGCAACTGAGCATGACTAGCGTCCACGGTAGTAATTTTTGAGCTAAATTGATCGAATGGACTCAATTATAAAATGTAAAAACGTTAAGGATTAAATTGATCTAATTAAAAGTGTATGACTGAATTGATACTAATGCCATAGGCTTAAGACTGTTTTGATACTTTTCAACTCCTAAAACTAGTTGTAGAGCGAGCAGTCATATAACCACAAGTCTCATTGAAATCTCATCAAAGCTGCCATTGTTGCTACCTCAGCTTCTACCGAACATATCTCTTGCTGCTGTTGGCTTTGTGTTGAATCTCGTGCATGTGCAAAGGATGATAGCCGACAAGTAAGCTAGCCAAATTCAATATGAGAGGGAGATAAGCGAATCTTTGGTGGTCGTAGCTAGGAGCTCGTAACCTACATCGACTGGCAGAACTCGGGCTGCCACTGCCAACAAGCCTCCAACCAGTCAAAAGATAAGCGAATCTTTGGGACTACACATGACACCTGGCCACTGCCAACAAGCCTCCAACCAGTCAAAAGACTCCTGGACACAGTGACGCCCTTTCGTCCATGTCTTCAACTGGTAGAACTCGGGCTGCCAGGTCCCCTAAGAATACCGCTGCCCTCGGCGAGGCCGAGCAAGAGCTCCCCTAACCCTATCCGACCAATCACAGCCTGAGCGAGGCCCGAACAACCTCCATCTCTGCCGGGTTCAGCAAGGAAACGAAGTCGGTGGTGGGAAGTCATCGGATGATGGTACTGGACGGCTGGTTAGGCGAGGTCGAAGGGGTCGGCGAAGTGCGCGTGGCCAGGAGCTTGTTGGGCGCAGCTCATCTGCAACGTGGGTAGGGCCGAGAGACCAAGAAGACCCCCTGTACTTCTCCGCCCTCTGTCTGCTCTCTGCAACCGACTCTCCTCTCTCTTCCCTCTTTTTTGTCACTCACAAGCACTCTTAAGATCTTTCTCTTTCTTTTTTCTTTGCCTCAACTCACGCCCTTTTAGCTGCTCTCAGGACCCTTTTCTTCCTCCTATTCGTTGCTTTCTTGGTCTGGTTTGTCGCGACCGTTGCATCACGATCGCCGCTCGTCACGAGGCCACCTCCTCGGGCCACGATGACGGTGACCTACGCACGTCGGGTCGACGACTGGGCGGGAGTGTGCACGGGTGACTGCTAGGAGCCTCTCGCTTCTCCCTCGATCAGAAGCTCTCCCGAGCTCTCCGTGTTCTCCCCACGCTCCCCTCTCCTTTCAGTTCTTCTTTTCCCCCACATTTTTTTGTTGTTCCCTCAACTTCCTACATCCAATCCCCTATTCATCCGCCTGCTCATGTCCAATCCTTGTACTTGTCAACCCCTTCCCCAACTTTCCACTGTCCATTCGTGTGGTGGGGAAAGCAGGAAAGAGAGAGGACGTGACCCATTTGCCGCCATGGAGGGAGGAGGGAAATAGGTGGGCCCAAAAAGAAAGGGCCTGGTCGGGCTGCCAATGGGCTACGAAGATGGGCTTGACCGCGGAAGAGGAAGGGAAGAGGGGGCCGGGTCTCGCCCATGTGGGCTTAGGTCTAATCAGCCCGATCCATTTCTCTATATTTTTTTTATTTCTCTATCTTGCAATAAAACAAGAAATGATGCATATTTAACTAATTTAGGCATATTCTATTTTTTGAAGAAAATAAATACAAGACCACCAAAATTAGGTGTCAACAAAGCTCCACCTTTTCTTTGCTTAAAATATGGAGGTTCTTACCCCTTTCTAGCAATGTACTTATTCCTCTATTTATTGAGTGTTAAATTCTTGCTTACGCATCCACATGGTCATCTTTCACGTGTTAATGGTTTAATATTAAAATTGATCAAGACTACTTGCATAATATTTTTTAAATACAGAGAAAATGTATCGAAAGGTCCTTAGAGTTATCTGTCCTAGCCAAGCTCCCGTATCCATCATTGGTTTGTAAAAATGAAACACTCTCTCACATTTTCCGTGGGTTCCTAATTGACCTATAATAGGTTATTGACTACTCTTGAATAAATTGAATTGTGTGTTTAATTGATACAATTAAAAATCCAAAGTTGTGATTGGATCAGGGGGGAGAACAGGCCAAGTTTTTGCTTATTAATCCATTAGATTTTATTTGGTGTTCACTTTTAAGAAGATCGCAACATACTATCAATTAAGTTTCTCGACTCATTGTACAAATACACATTTCAAATCACTTACTGAAGAAAATTACATTATTCTAAAGGCAGAAAGAATTTCTCAGGGTGTGATAATTGAAACTTATTAGAATGATCCGACATTTCCAATCTTCAATAAAGTTGTAAGGATGAACTTAAAGCAAAACAATGTCTTGATTATGGCTTGGAACAAGGAGGCATGTGTTTTGGGCGGGGAAGCATCTTTTGATCCTTGTTCGGCCCCTCTCCAACGATGAGGACTGTGTCCATTCCCCAGCTCGCGTGGCGTTCTAAGTGACAGTGCATGAACCACACCCCTACAATCACTCGAAAAAGACAAGTCTGTCAATTATGCATGCATACACAAGACTAAATCCATTCAAACTTTATGGTTCTATGCCTTTCAATCGAGGGAATCATAGTACCTGGATTGTCGGCTTTGAATCTGATCACCGTCCACCCGTTTTTAGGGAGTCCGACGGTGTTAACATAAGGCGGATCCACTGTATTATACTCTGATATATCATTGTCGCTGAAGTTTCCATCCCCCATTCCAACGACATAAAAGCTATAGCCGTGTAAATGCATCGGTGATTCTCCGCTGCTCCGAAATTGGTCCCTTGGAATCTTATTTCCACCTCCTCATTATAGTTAATCTTCAACACTTCGGTACTCACGATGGCAGCTTCCAGGCAGATAA
>JAGVVM010002409.1:0-15872 GCA_019149425.1 Psidium friedrichsthalianum
TGTAGTTAGTGGCTGTTTTGGAGCTGCAGCAGCTTTTTTCTTCTTTGGAGCACTCTTCCTTGGCACGGCACTAGACTCTTTTCACGTGGAGGTCCCTACAAAGCAGAAAACCCAAAAATTTATCAAAAACGCCAAAAAAGTTATCTCGATGTCCACATTGAGCCTTATCTTTTCTGCCCAACAAGTTGGGTGTACCACCGAGCCCTATTTTTTTTCACATGGAGGTCCCATCGAAACCCTCCAGTTCTACGCAATGCGCCCACAGTGCCATAATCCCCTCTCAGTCTACCACAGAGATGGAGAAAACCCTACCAAGCCCTAATTTCACTCAACTTCCGAAAGTCCTCATTTTTCTATTCAATCGGAGCCCTAATTTTCCTTTTCAAATTATTTTCGCGACAAATGGGGGAAGCCACATACCTATTAGAGTCACCGATGGAGTGTGATGGCGAGCAACGGCGTGTGACCGCAGTGATGGCGAGCGACGTCGGCCAACTCGCGATGGGCGACAGGACTGTGAAGCCACCGATAGAGAACATGAAGGCCTTCTCTTTCGCGATAGAGAAGACGTAATGGAGAAGACGACGTCGTTGGGCTTCTCTTCATCATCTTATTGTAGCAAATGATGTTGTTTCCAGACGTGGTGCCACGTTGGATGAAATGATGTCGTTTCATAAGCTCCACGTGGATGGGCTTCCTCAAAATTTCATAGCTCAGCATTTAATAATTATGTAAAAAGCCACGTATTATTTTGGCCGGAAATTCTTGCCGGAGGCATCAAAGTGATCCTTTTTCCTCCGACTTGGCACTAAAGTGATCCGTTTGAAACTTTTGGCACCAAAGTGATCTCCGTACACAAGTTAAGGCACTAAAAATGTCCTTCTGCCCAATAACTTGAAATAGAATTTGAGAGCTCTACAGGCACTTTGCTCTCAATTGGTAAAAAAAATTTAGTGCCTCCTAGTCTTGTGTTAAATGAATGAATCGATTGGTGGTTCGATCGGTTTCCCGCCTATTTCACGCAATGAGAGTTGGTTTTCAATCTTTCTTTCGATTATGGTTGTCAGTTGTCGCTATACTAACTGTTACTCCTGGTTTCAGTTATAATGGCAGTTACAGAAGCCAAAGGACTTTACATGAAGTTGGAGTACTGTCAAGTGCTCCACCCACTTGCTGTGCTTTGATGTTTGCATTTGTGGCTCTAGCATGAATGGATGGTCCATTTCTGCTTTTATGTGGGCTCTGTTGAATCATGAAAGTGTTGCATTATTAACTGGTGTTGCCTTGGCTCTATGAGTGAGTTGCCAAAAGAACGAAAAGAAAAAGAAAAAGAAGAAATTGTGCACTCTTGGCATCTTATAATCTGATTCATGAAATGTTGTTTAGTAGGAGGCCCCATGACAGATCAGCTTATGTCGCATTTTTGGTACCAAGCGCCAATCCACTGTTCCATAAAAGCTTTGCCTGGTCTGATCAAGATCATGAAGGTTTGACAGATGCCCCACCGGGGATCCTCCTCCTATCAGTTATCCCATCCTCTTGACAATTCATGTCAACTGGAAACATTAGCCCAAAACAATGTCCCAACCCCAAAACCGGAGCGATGAGACGAACAACTATCCACAAGGGCAATGAATCAATATAACGGGTAGTGAAAAATCAAAGCTTTAACGAGACCACTACCGCAACTGTAAACCCCGTAAGGAAGGCAATATGCTTTCAGTACACATATCTAACTTAAAACTGCATCAACTGCTAATCTGCTGCATCCTGTGATTTGACTCCACCAGTTGAAAGATCATCCACGACATGACAGCGCCCGTGTCTATCTCCACGTCCTTCAAGCTGAGCTACTCCTGTCACAAGAAATCTGGGTCCTCCAGGTTGATTAGGAATGAGTGTTATCCACGTTCCTCTCTTGTTTCATCCAAGAGAAAAGCATGATGTGATTTAAGGGGGGAAGATGCCGAATGTGATTGAGGGTGATCGACAATACAGAAGTAGTGTATTGACTTGACAGAACATCACTAAGAGAGACAACCGACTTCCATAACGGGACAGGATCTATGACGTAAAGTTCACAGCCAACGAACATGCAAGCCAGAAAGGATATCAGTGCTGTGTAGCTGTACTAGCAACTGGCCATTCGATATATGGCGGGGTAAACTCAATCGTATCAAACCTGGGATATGAGCCAAAGATCACAGCCGCTGAACCGTGCGCCCCAGGCCAGCACTTCTCGATCGTATGGTAGATGTATGCAAAAGAAGGCGGCTCTTTTCCAGGCTACTAGAATGGCACGTCCCCGATAGAAAGAGCAGGGTACTCTAAACTTTCGGACAACCCCACTAAAAAAAAAAGTTCAATAAATGAATCTTGAATTCGAGATTCATTAGTATTTGGAACTTCCTGGAGGGAAAAGAAGATTTTGAGTTTGGTGCCATCCATTGTTTTATGGGAAATGTTCTTCTTGCCATCCATTGTTTTATGGGAAATTTTTCTTCAATATCTCAAATACAGGACAGGTTCTGTTTGGCGCTTATATCTAGATGTTTTCTCCAACCCTATGCAGAACAACTGAAGATTTACCCAGCCTTCAGTTGGCCCAGACAGCATATGTAAAAGCCAGGGTTCTTGTTAAGTGCAAGCAAAGGAGAAAGGGTCTTATGCCGACGGACCCAGCAAAAGCTGGGTTCAGCGGCAGCTATTGTGGCATGCATCAATGCCATCGGCAGTCACAATCTCACCTTAGGCATCAGCGCAACCAGCTGCAACGTCTCCGAGATTGGCCGAAGCAATGTTGTTGCTTACGCTGTTTTTGGATCAAGGAAGAAGATGGGCCTTCTCTGTTCATGAAGTTTGAATCTCAAAATGATACCGTTTAAACCTAATTAAGATCACAATTTGCCACATTGGTCGACTACGTAAAGAATAAGCGTCACCCTATAATCTTGCCTGCAATTTTCCGAAGAGTAAAATAGCTAAAGTCATTTGAGTAAACTGTTTCAAAAAAAAAAAAAAAGTCGTGCCACTTATCATTGTTGGACAAGTTTTAATAACTTAACGTTGTACTCCATACAATAATTTCAACACTTCTACTGTGCTCTTCCCCATTTTCTGGTCTCTCGTTTCAATACTCTTTCAAAAACTTATGCAACTTCCTTGAATTTTCTCAAATTATACATCAACCCTGATTCATCCCACAGCAGAAGGATGCTTCCCTCAATCTAATGTGCAAACCTACTTTTAACCGTCTAGAGAAGGAATAAAAGAAGCTAGATTGCGATCATTGGAAAGTCAAAAATGCACTATCATATATATCGTCTCCAGTCATAATACAACAGAGTAATCTTAAGTACAATTTCCTATAATTTACGAATCATCAGATCATATGTACAGGTTAAAGCCTCTCAAGATCAACATCACTAGAACAAAATTGTACTCACCCAAGCTCTTCTTTAAGCAGTTTGCTTTATCTTCTCTCACGCTTTGCCCTCTTCGGACACCATCCCTGACGTTCTGAAAGTACCTCAGACAGCATTTGGGACCAGAGTTCATCAAACTGATGCTGAAAATTTCCCTGAAACCAGTCTGAAACTTCTGAATGCAATGTGATCGGATTCTCCTTCCAGACCTCCCGTAGCCTAGCACAACAATCGACCATCCTACTTTTCAAACTAAAAAGAAGATTACCGACCCTTTTTTGGCCCGACGCCTCTGGTCTAAGAATGGTAGCAGGTGGAGCAACCATATGGTTTCTCACAGATTTTAGGCATGGCAAAACTTGACCTTCGAGTAATGCATAGGCAAATACGGCAACACGATGCGTATCATCAAGAATAGGCACACTGTGCAAAGCAAGCTCCCAAAGGTGCGGGCCAAATGTAGGGACCACCCAACAGAGAACTTGGTCGGCTCTGGGGTCATAATACGGCCTAGGGTCCGTGAGAGGTGAGGAAAACTACACAAAGACTTAGCGTACTTCACAAGCCAGTCAGACTTCACACTCGTTGCTCCATGCATGTATGGCCTCTTGGTATAAAGCAGTTCACTGTACACTAAAAACTCAGGCGCTGAGTTAGAAAGAGAGGACCTACGGTGGAGAAATACGGTTTCTTTAACCATGCTAGCCTGATATCGAACTGCACGAGCTCTTCCATCCCCTCCGATGAACCTCCTCTAATGCGTTTTGCAACTCTATCTGCCCAACCAGCGCAAATAGCTTGGCCCAAGACCTCTTCCTCATTCAATTGCAGGGGGTACTTACTGGAGGGAACCCTCCAAGCACGTTCTACGTCGTCTAGCGTTCCATGAGTCCATGAGAATTCAGGGACGAAATCAATGCTTTGAGCAAAGACCAATTGAAGCAATTGTTTTCTCAGCTTCGACATCTCTTCCATTGTTTTAAGGTGCAATGAGTTTTCATTGCAGAAAGCTACTTGACTTCTGGTAGATTCAAAACACTGCAGTGCATAAGCAATAGAGAGAGCATCACTACATGGATTATGAAACTTCGCACGCGAAGCTCGAATAGTTTCTTTAAGTTCCTTTTTCCTGGATTTTTCTTGATTGTCCATCCTACGTTCCCTGCTTAAACAAGCAGATTCCTCGGGTTTCTCCAACCCTTCTCCATCCGACTTACTCCCTTCAAGCTGCATGATGAAAGGATTTGGCAAGCTTAAGGCTGCTGCACATGCAACTGCATATCCGAGAATTAAGCTTGCCCGAGCATAATTATTGACAGTCTTCATGATTTGTATAACAGTCAGGAGCATCCTGGAATGTCGGGGACTCATTGGATAACGAGCCATGGCTTTCCCTAAGGATGTCAATTTCCCACTACTGTTGAGTGCTTCAAGAGCCTTCAAGCAGCGCTCTGCTTCAAGCAAGGCTGTATGTTCGGGCTGTGTTGGAAATGGAAAATTTGCAACCTGAATAAGCAAAGAATAAAAGCAATTAATCTGATGCCCGATACTAAATAATCAAAGGCTCAGTGGTGAAGTTAAAAAAATGACCATCCAACTATGCTGGAAATGGGAATTTGCAACCTGAGTAAGCAAAGACTAAGAATAATCAATCTAAGGCCCAGCACACTTCATAAACACAAACATAAATAGGAAGGGCAGGCAGCAACACCTTGCAAAGGCCCCTTTATGTAGCGATGTTGCACAAGATGAAAGGTGATGCATGGACATTCACAATGCAGAAGCAAACATCACTGTACTTCATCGTGAAAACCAAATTATTATCTAGTAGAGCAGGATTAAATAGGACCTACCTTATCAATACCCATAGATTTCATGAGAAGGACAACCCCGTCAACAGGTATTTTAGATATTTCAGCTATGGAGAAGTCGGAGAATATGTTATTAAAGACTGCAGAAGAATAGAGACGGTAGCAATGACCAGGACCAGTTCTTCCTGCTCTTCCAGCACGCTGGGCAGCTGATGCTTTACTTATCCATTGTATCTCATATGTCTCCATCCCATTGGAAGAGTTGTAGCTCTTCACCTTTTCTCTTCCAGTATCAACTACATACTTTATGCCAGGAATAGTTAAGGAAGTTTCAGCGACATTCGTTGCAATAACCACTAGTCGTGAGGCTTCCTTGACCTCCTCAAATACATGAAGCTGTTGTGCTGCAGGAAGCATTGCGTAAAGTGGCAAGACATGCATCGGACAAGCATAAGAACCATTATCTTCCCCATTCTTCCCTGTACTTAGATCCATCCCATCTGAGTGTCCTCCTGGATTGGTTGAGTTTGTCGATTCTGTCTTGCAGTTTGAAGTTTTATTAGTCAGAGCTTCGAAAGCAGCTCTTAGTGAAGCAAGTGTTCCCTCCTCCCCGAGAACTTCAGAAAGGCCACCATCATCTGATGGATTTTTCTTGTCCAACGGATGCCCGGCATCATCATCAATAGTCTCCCAGTCACTATCTGAACCCAAATCCTGGGAAACATCTGACTCTTCCTCACTCACATCAAACTGATCTTCCTCATAAGAACTAAACCTGTCAGTTTGCTGGTGCACATGGTTAGTATCAAGCTGGTATGCCTCATCAATTTCTTTTAAATTGACTCCCTCAGTATTGCCTAACTCAGAGACTGCATTGAGATCATTCACTCCAATTTCCTTGGAGGTTTTGTTATTATCTGTCTTGAAGCTTTGCGAAGCTTCTGACATAAATGCTCAACTTCCCTATGTCCAGTAACAAAAACAAGTATGCCCCCAGGTGGCAGCCTCTTGTTTATTGAAATTACCTTCTTATATGCTTGACCAATATAGTCTAAAATGTCTGTTCTCTTTGAAAAATGTATAGTGACAGGATATTGCCTAGTAGGAACCTCCAACACTGGAGGAGGATCACGAAATAACCTTTTTCCAGAAACAAAGTCTTCTACGCGCAAGGTGGCACTCATTAACACAAGTTTTAATGGAAAGATCATGCTTTCAGGACTCAGACGTTGTCCTAATTGTATCATTTTCTGATGTTTCTCAAACAGATCCTACAGTCAACAAAAGATTATTTAGCAATCTCTAGAAAGACACACATATCCTATAGATCATGAATGAATCATTACAAGACAATTGTCACCTGACGTAATTGCACAATGCGTGATAACATTCCAATAAGTATGTCTGTATTCAAGCTTCTCTCATGAGCCTCATCCAGAACAATGATGGAGTAACGCTTCAACAAAAAGTCATTCTGCACATGAAGTTTGATAAAGAAGTCGATAAATCAATTGTCCAATGTTCTCCACCTAATAAAGCATGCTTGTAAAGGAACTCAGTCCGAGGGCAAAGACCAAAAACACCAGTAGTATGGTAGTATAAATTGGCTGATGCCAGGTTATATCAACAAAACAAACAATTAAACTTTGGAAGATCTCTGAAGACTCTCACAAATGACCAACAGGGCAAGAGGATCCAAACCTACTAAATGGGGGAATTTTATTTTTCAGAGACAGATCAGATTAAAAAGAAAATATTCACCCAATTATAGTCTTCCTTTCATTCGCCGACTTAACTTCGCTAGGTAATCAATGGCAAAGATGAGCTTCAATTTTCACATCCATTTGGCACATGCTTGATCGAAAACAAGACAAAGGAACAACCAATTAATACATATGCAGTAGATCATTCCGAAAACCCAGTGAAAAGACAAGAAAAAAGAAAAGAAAAGACAGAGAAAGAATAATAAGCTGATACTCAGAAGCAAGCCAAAGATATGATCACTGTGCTACTTCATCGACTTGGATATACTATGTAGAGTTGATGAAAGCGAACCTGAACTTCTCGCAATAAGATTCCATCAGTCATAAACTTGAGGGCACAACCATCTCCAAGTTGTTTATCATACCTAACTTGAAAGCCCACCTCTTTACCCAAGTGAAGACCAAGTTCATATGCCACGCGCTTTGCTGTAGCAAGCACGGCAACCCGACGTGGTTGAGTTACACCAATTATTCCACTCCGCACAGTAGACTGGTTTGAACCAAATCCCGCTTCAAACAAAAACTGAAAACATTGGAGAAGCAAGTGTCGTCAAAATCACTCAAATAAGTTGCAAAGCACAACATCTTTGCTATGATACAAAGTCAAAACGTTACTTACCTGTGGAACTTGTGTTTTTACCACAGCCTGTTTTCTCCGCAGATAATAACAGTGGAATGGTAATTAATAGATTCCATTATCTCCTGCTCCATCATGACTATTGGAAGATCTTTTCTCTTGTCTTCAACTTCCTTTGGCCTTGATACATGCACTATAGTAGGGGTAGTCACTAGCCCATGAAACTGTGAAAGGCTTGTCTTGTCAAACTCTGATTCCAAAGTATCCTCTGCCCTATCCTGCCATGCATTCAAATCCCAGAATCCTTATAACCAACGACCACGAAAAAAGTTACAAGGAGAGAATCTGTATAGTTCATTACCATACATACTCCACAGTAATAAACACTGTAATCTATGCAAGAGACAATGCAAATCGAGATTCATCATGTTAAGTATTACGTATCACAGGAAAACAAATGATCTTGGAAAATATCTGGTCAAAACTTACACACAACTTGTCGGGAAATTATTGAGTCAAGTGGCAAGGGGAAGAATTTCAGTGATTAAAACATTGCTCACAAACAGCATGAAGCTGCCAATGTGTTTCTTCACACGCTTATGTACTAGAAGACACTGCGTGGTTATTTAGAAAACTTTAAAGGACGAGAAGGACCTGTTCATGTGGCAAGATTACATTAGAGCAAGTGCATATAGTAAGTTAGTAACATGTTCCTGGGAACATTTATCTTAAAAAAGACGCAAATGTACATCACTAATCTCATTGGATTGCTTCTACAGTAATTCAACGGGTAAAAGCATATTATGATTGAGAAAGCAAGGACTCTGTAAAACCACTGCAGTTCAGGATCCTCTAAGATACCTCTGAATACATTCAATACACAACAAAGTGGACGCATGCATCCCATACACAAGCCCAAGCACAATATGCATGGACATGACTGTGTACAGGTAAATGCATGGACAGACGTGCACACTTAAATTATTAATTTTAACCATATTGGCAATTAGAAATATTTCAAACTCGGTATCCATTCTAAACACCGACAAGTCAGGAAAGTATTTGAATCAGCAAAAGCTACCAGATGTTAAGGACATCTCAACAGCAACATCAACATCAACATTACCTTTATCCCAAACCAGTTGGGGACGCTAGGGACATCTCAACTCAGAAAATTCTATTTCAAAATTAGCATATTCAACCTTATCCCATGAAACTCATGCAAATTAGCAAAACCAGATTCGAGCATACCAAGCAGCAAGCATTCTCTCTGTCATCATGATCGTGAGTTACGTGTGAGGAAATTTGCATATCTCCACCGCTGAAGTATCACTGTAGGCAGCTTTTCTTAACTGGAAGTTGCTCAGTTGATTCCTTACCAGTGTCAAAACTTTGCTACAACCATTCTTGAGAAGAGTCAAAAGGAACACATCCACTATCTAAACATCTCTTTTGTGCTTTAGTTGGCTCCAAAATACCATTGTTGCCAACATCTTGCTCAAAAAGTGATGACAACTGTCCGATGCATGCTCACTCTCACTAGGAGCATTGCCAACATCTCTGCTTCCAAGGGGAGCTCTAAGCCCGGCCTTGGAAAATTGCACGACTTCAAACGTTTTTCACGCATAGTCTCAGCCTAAAGAGAAAACATGCATCTGGCTAAGTAGTGGCCAACAAATATTTAGCTAGCAACAAGTGGGTAAAAAATACAATAAAATACCCTTCCAATATTCTGCGATGACTGCAGCAGTGAGTATGCAGAATCTGGAATCTTGTGCTTCCTGAAGGAGGAAATTATGGCATAATCAATAAGTAGCAAAGCTTTAAGTGTAATTATCAGTCATCACATTAAAAGCAAATGGCAGTTTCATACTCCAACATCTCCATGCTTTTCGATAGAAGCACGGCCTTTGCTTCTCCTCCTGTAACAACATGAAACAAAAAACAAATTCAGTTAACATAATATGATACACGATAAGCAAGCAAAGAGAAGCATCAGAAGTCACCTCCAATTTCTATTCTTTCTCTTTGAGATATACTAGGACTAGGCACAGTCTTTGATTTTATTTTCCCATGCTGCTGCATAGAAGATTCAACCATTAGAACTCCTTCCATGACATTGAAAGAGAATAGAAGAGGAAACTAAGGACATTTATCCTACCTGCTTCAGGCCTTTCTTATCCTTCCTCTTCCTCTTCAGCAAGATTTCTGCATTGCAATCATCGCTTCTGACACTACCAAAAGCATGACCACAATGACCTGAGTAAATGCAGTGTGGTATATGGGATAGAATATACTTGCCATTCCACTAGTTAATAGTTAATCCGGACATGGAATGAAAGAAGCCTAAATTAGCATTCAACGGCATTGACAAGTGAAAACACAGGAAAGAGAATATGTTGATTATCCATGAAAAGATTTGTTAGAATTACTAGAACATCATGGTTCCCAAGCATAGCACGATCATAAACAAGTCAAAACATAGTAACCTCCACATAAACTACCTAAGCGATTCCTCTCCATTGTTCAGATCATACAGCTGCGCTTGATCACCATGTAAACTCCTCCTTTGTCATGTTGCAACTGAAATCTTCCAAACTGAGAACATAAATTGGTCGAGATCATCTCCAAAATCAGATTGTCGACATCTTGGAAACCCTAGTCTGCTGATTGAGCCACACCCTATTCGACGTTCCACGTAGGACCGCCGTCAGCCCCTTCTAAGTTCTAAAGCCAGTGTGCAAACAAAACTAGTTTATGCCTATATCAAGCACAAAACAGAACCAATCCGAGTCCCTTACCAAAAAAAAACAGAAGCAACCCGAGTCCACCAACTCTACACTATGTAGTTTCATATACACATCGAGCTAAGCTAAACCATAGCAAGCTCTCTATTCAAGCTACAGCGTCTTGAATAAGAGCAATCAATCTTATCCTCCAGATTAAACGATTTTCCAGGCAGGAATTTACTATGAGGTCGACAACAGCCCAATGTAGTTCACCACAACCGTCACAAGCGGAAAGCACGCCGCTCTCTCATTCCGGCAATTTTCTCTGCCACCACAGCAAAAAAAAATACACGAATAGAAAAACCCAAGCTCCATGGGAGCCCCAAAAAATCTTTTTCCGAATTGCTAATCCTCTCCCGATTGTAACAGGTAACTAGCTCAAACAGCTGGTCAAAAATTGCAGAGAGAGAGGTACCTCAGTCCAGATGAACAAGGCCGCTCAGTGCACTCGTCTGATTGATTTTTTGTCTCGAAGCGAGTCGAATTGGAGAATCGACGGGGAAGACGCAGCAGTCTTCGTCGTCGCCGACCTTCGGTTTGTCCGTCGACGGGGGAGCGGCGGCAAGCGTTTATGGACCCGACCCGATCCGGTCCGATTTGTTGCAGCAATTCGACCCGAGTCCGACTATGCAAGCCAAACGGGACGGGAAGAACCTTTCGCCTTTTTGCTTCGGGGAATTAGCTTTCATTGAAATCGCCTTATCTTACCCTGACACGTCGTCCATCACGTGCTGGCTGTTTACTATCTTATTATGGGGTATCTTATGCAAAAACAAACTTTCCCGAGGCCGAAAAAATTATTTAAAAAATGCTAAATTTATTGCTTTCTTTTTTAATCAATTTAGTCATAAACTTTTTAATTTTATCAATTGAATCTTAAAGATTTTTACATTTTACTAATTGAATCCATTTGATAAGATTTGGTCGGAAAGCACCGACCTGAACGTCAACGGTCATACATAGCACGACCAGTATTGACGTGAACACATTTAATAATATTTACTATATTTGCAGAATTTTCATTAATTTTTAATAATTTTTCTTATTTTCTATTTTCTTTTTTTGGTTCAAAGGGCTGACAGGGGTCATTGACCTTGGCGAAGGAGTTGCGGCACTCGTTCTGGCCAGCAAAGGCTTTGTGGCCCTCACCTAGGATTGGGGCTGGTTGACCCTCACCTAGTAGCCCTACCAGCTTTTAAACCAAAGAAGTTAGGGGAAAAAAAAAAGAAATGGAAGAAAAGAAAATCCAAAAAATAATTAAAAATCAGAAAATATTATAATATCATTAAAAATTATCAATGCCAATGCTGGTTGTTCTATTTGACACTTCTAGCATCCACGTCAGCGATTTTCGGTCAAAAGTGGCTGAACAGACTTAATCGGCAAAACGAGTAAATGTTTAGAATTCAATTAGTAAAATTAAAAGGGCTTAGAACTAAATCGACAAAAGTGCAATACATTTATTACTTTTTGGACAAATTTCCCTGCTCGCGTCGCATCGAAAAATGTTAATTTATGTCCATGGTTTGAGGAGGGCTTTGGGTCTCCTCCTTCTCTAGATCTTCTAGTAATTCCTTCTTTATTTCGACTTTCAGATGTGAATTGTGCAAAGGTTGCTACATGAAAAAGAAATTGCAATTTTTTCAACTTTTTCATACTGTCAATTTTATGGAAATACTGACTGTAACCATGTCCTTGTCATTGGGTATGTTCTGAGGTAGGAGGAGGTGATGTCAAGGGCTTATCCGCCAAAGGAAGTTTGTGAAAGGAGGCAATAGAATGCGGATAAGAATCAGTTGGCAAACCAACAAATCAAAGGTCAAGCTTATAAGATGTTCAAAGGAGCAAGAGCTTATCTGTTGAACATCAGTTCGAAGCGCTTAATTAATCTCGAAATTAAAAATATTTTAATGGATTTTAGAATTTGTTATGAAACAAAACACCTCTTCTTATGTCATGAGTGGCATTTTTTTTTCTATAGACCCGACTGTAGATCCAATGGTTTAGCGACTCAACCCGGGCAACAGATCTAATTTGCGCAAGTTTTGACAAGGACGTTTAGGGCCTATTTGGTAACGTTTGTGTTTCTCCGATTCTGTTTTTCGAAATAAAAAAGGATCAAAAACATGCTTGGTAATGCAAATGATTTTAATTCTAATCATACTCTCGAGAACAGTTTTAGAGAAAAATAACAAACAAAAAAAGTTAGCTCTAAAAAAGAAAGAATACTTTTGAGAATCACAAAAAATGACAAAATCTCAGTTCTTTTAAAAAGATTAAGTCCACATGAACTTCTCAACTTTAAAATAATTAAAATTAGATTTGAAAATTTAGTAACTACTGATTTTTTAAACACATTTTTTAAAAATAAAATTTAAAAATAAGCTTTAAAATTTAACGAAAAAAATTTAAAAATTTTTAAAAGGGGAATTTAAAATATAAAAATTCAAAAAATTTGCAAAAAATATAAAAAAAATTAAAAATTAAAATGGGGGGAATTAAAAAAATGTATTTTTTAAAAAGTTAAAAATTAAAAATTTTAAAAAGTCCAAAAACATTTTTAAAAAAGATAAAATATTTTTTAAAAAATTCTTGCCACTTGGTTATTTTAGAGAATAAAACTTTTGCATAGTTACCAAATGCATTTATGTTCGGGAACACAAATTTTGTACAATTACCAAACACGTTTTGATTCTCTAAAAATCATTCAGAGAACAGAATCAGAAAATAAAATTCCAATCAGAATCATTATGACCTATCAGCTATATCTCTAGGTGATACTTTGATCCAAGCAACAAGTTAGATAGAGGGTGAGGGAGACAAGTGAGAGAAAGAGGGAACGGATCGAAGAATGTGGTGGCGCAAGCTCGAAGGGTGGCTGCGATCCTGCCGGGGACAAGGGTGATGTGATGTCGGCTCGAAGGCAGGCGACGGTGGTAGGTGTCGGCTCGGGAGAGATGGTTTGTCTGTTAGAGTGCAGGATGCAAAACGGTAAGCTTTTTTTCTTTGCACTGGAGATTGGATTCTCATATACAAATTCAAAGTTGAGGTCTTTTGTAATGGTATATATCAATGCTTGCTTCATTCGTGGTTTATTTCACAATCCTTGACTTAGATCGAACACGACATATGGTTGTTTCCTTAATTCCATCAATTTTTCTAGGGGCTTGAATCACGGCATTCTCATGCTTCCCGTGGGCTTCATTGATCATATGTCCAAGATTGCCAGCAAGTGAATTGGAAAAAAATGAATGGACCATCGGATTTTCACATTACGATAGCGTAGATACTCATTTGAACAGGTCTAAGGAAGAAAATATTAAGGCTTAGCAATTTCAATGGCTGAAAAAATAAGTTCACTTGATACTTTGACGTCCCCGCTTCATAGTAACAAGGAAAAATCCAAAAAATCCTAAATATATTTCACTTTGTCAATTCAGTCCTAAACTTTTTAATTTTTTCAATTGAGTTCTAAATCTTTTCGTGTTTTACCAATTGAGTGTATTTAGCCGGTTTTGATCGGAAATATTTGACATGGACATCGTTCGTCCTACGTGGTATGGCCAAACGATCGACGCTGACGTAGATAGTTTTTAATAATATTCACATATTTATTCAAATCTTTTTCATGTTTTCCTTTTTTACTTTTTTTTTCATTTAATTTTTTATTTTTTCTTTATCCCCTTAGCCAACCACCAACGAGCCTCATCCATCGGCCTCGAGCGAGGGAAGCCCGAGCTTAGGTTGGTGAGGGCCGCACTCGCAAATTTGGCAAAAAGCTGCCCTCGCATAAGGCCGGTGACCTCCACTGGTCATCGACCAGGCAAGATGGTGGTCATCAGAGGGAAAACAAGAAACAAGAAAAAATAAAAATAAAAAGTAAAGAAGGATAATACAAAAAATAAAAAAATTGAAAAAATTAAAATATCATTAAAAATTTCAACGTCAACGTCGGTCGTGCCACGTAGAATGACTAATGTTTACATCAACGATTTTCGGCTAAAATTAACTGGATAAACTCAATTGGCAAAACGTAAAAAGATTTATGATTTAATTAGCAAAACATAAAAAGATTTATGACTCAATTAGCAAAATTGAAAGGTTTATGGCTAAATTGACAAGAGTCTAATAGGTTTAAAATTTTGGCCCAAAGAAAAAAAAGGTTCAGAACTTTGTGGATAATTTTCCCCGTACCAACAAGTTTGGTTTTTGGTGATTATGATCTTCAACAAGGAAGGATTCACGGATGCGATGAGATATTCGTCGAGCAAATTTTTTTTTAAAAATAAAATAATTGGGTCTATGAAAGTCCAAACACATAAATTTTTTTTGGTGACATAATTATTAGGGTTAATACCGTAAAATATTTCCAACTTATACATATGTGACAAATTTACCCAAAACTATTTTTTTTATCATGAAAAACTTCAAACTAGTACACTTGTAACAATTTTACCTCAAACCTTTCTTTTTTACTATCAAAAACCTGAAACTAGTAAATCTGTGATAAATTTATCATAAACTAATTTTTTTTACGTGAAAAATCTCAAATTATTACACTTGTGAAAAATTTACCGTTCATTAAATTGGGTTAATACTATGAAAGATTTTAAATTGATATATCCATGATAAATAGAGGGTAAAAATCTCAAACTGGTATACTCATGAACTACCATGTGCCATCCGACTCATTAATTTAACGTTAAATTTAACGAAAACTAATGGATGACAAATTTGTCACAAGTGTACCGGTTTGAGTATTTTGTGATCGAAAAAATAGTTCGGGGTAAATTTATCACATGTGTACTAGTTTGAAGTTTTTTGTGGTATTAATCCTAATTATTATGCAAAGAACGTCACACGTGCGGGCGAAAACGGATGGGAAAATTGAAGTTTGCGTCAAAGATTCCTTCGCGAATCCACGTTCACATTCACTTTGTGTCAAAACCCAACAAATAAAATTAAAATTAAAAAGATGCCATTTCCTTGGCATTTCACACCCCCGACTCGGCTGGGACAGCTGGGTTCGGCGGGAGTCGCATCAAGCCATGCTAATTCGGCTTGGCTTGAGCCACTTGGAACGAGCCTCCTCTGGCGGCTTGCTTCCAAATTCTCTGCAAACATAAATATATAACAGATAATGATATCGACCGTGGACTTTATTGAAAGAGTATGAGGCTTTTTTTTCCCCCTTAAGCCTCTAAGATGAGTATTGACCTTATTTCAAATCTACAAGCAGAAGGTTCCAAGTTCAAATTACTTTTTTATTTTGTCTTAAATCAAAGTTTACCGCATGCTTAAAAAGAAAGTGTTAGAATATTTAAATATCACTTCTAACATTCATATTATTAGTTTGAACTTGTAGAGCGGTTGGGTAAGGGGTCTATTTTCAATGGTGAGTGAAGCTAGAGGCCATCCGATGCATGCTCGCTCTCACTGGGAGCATTGCCATCATCTCTGCTTCCAGGGGGAGCTCCAGGCCCGGGCGGGGATGGCTCCAGGCCCGG
>JAGVVM010002411.1:0-54553 GCA_019149425.1 Psidium friedrichsthalianum
CTCACTAAAACAACATTCCTCCAAGTCTTATAAAAGTTACACTACAACCTTGAGCGAAAAGATGCGACAAAAACCAGACATCCAACACCTATCAAATCACATAGCTGAAGCAAAAAAAAAATTGCAGAGAGGAGATGAGAGATGAACCTCATATTGACTTTCAAGACTCACGAGTAGTTAATAACCAGGTGGGTGGTTCCAGCACTGAATAACTCCTCCACCGCCAAACTCCATATAAATTTTTCCTCCTATTCTCCTCGCGCATGTCCCTTCCTCCCACCTCCCTCGTTATGTTTCCCTAAAGAAAGAAAATCAAAACTGATGATCATACTAAAAACAGACCACCTCCAATCAACCCTTCTCAGAGAATCTCCCCCATTGCTCGCTCTGCATCTGCAAAGCAGTTTCCTCTTCCTGTACTTACCCGATCGATCGAACGAGCGAGAGAGAGAGGGGATGAGGAAGCAAATTCCCTGGAGGATCTACGCATACTGCACGTCTCTATTTCGTTCGGACATTTCTGCGCTTAACCACTAAGTAAACCCTATTCTCGAAGGGTATCGAACAGCAATTCTATGCCTCCACACGCTGTCGTTTTGGTTGTCGGTTTGTTGGAGAACCCCAATCTATTCGTCTAATCTTCCGATTCTGCAACTTCATTCTTTTTGAAAAATTACCAAAAAAAAATCCTAAATTATTAACATTATATCAATTCAGTCCTAACTTATGTTTTTCCCATTGAATCCTAGATTTTTTATAATTGTGTTAATTTAGTCCATTTGACCTATTAGCACCAACGTTGATAATTTTATTATTTTTATAACATATATTTTTGTCTTTTTTTTGTTAGGGTTGAGAGGCCACTAGCAATTGCCAGGGTTATGAGCCTCACTCTCATTGGAAGGGCCATGAGCTTGGTGAGGGCTCATAACCATCGCTTAGTGGCTGTAAGGACCTACGACCCTCACATAAGGGCCATTAGAGGTGGCGCCCTTAACAAAAATAAGAAATAAAAATAGATAAAATAAAATTATAAAAAATAAAAAATTAATTAAAATGATTGAAAAATATTAAAATATTATTAAAAATTATCCATGTTAGAGCCGGCCTATTAAATGAACTGAATTGACATATATTATAAGTTCAGGTTTTTTTTATTTTTATTTTTTTCATTTTGGCCTAGTGAAGAGAGATCACCTTCCACCATTATTATCGTTGGTTATAAGCGGGGATAGTATTCATACATAAATTAATAAATGTAATTCGGGCGGTGTTCTGTTTGGAACCCGTAAATTAACATGACATTTCAGCTTGATTGGAGGAAAACGCAATTCCTTTAATTTTCTCGGGTTATAAACTCGAGTCCCTTTTTTTTTTCAATCATATTGCTATTTTACTCACGCGAGAAAAAGCGCTAGGCACATGCCGCCATGTCGGCAAATAAAACGGAGCCGGAGAGCCCAAGGCCTTCGCGTGAGGCTGAGGAATGCCGCACGAGGTGGTTGCCGGATCGAGATAGCTCCTAGAAATTAGGCGATTAACATCGTACTTCACCTTTTGTATGTCATGGCCAGTGGGCACTAATACTGCCGTAATTTACTGTAATACACCTGCAGCAAGGATGCAGGAAAATGAATGCTCGATTTGATAAATTCTAGGTTTGATTATGTGTCTCTTGAAAAAAGAAAACGTTCAGGTAATTCATGGTAATTGAACAGATCCAATTATTTTTCAACCTTAACAATGAAGGATTTTATCATTATTTAGTTGCCAAAAGAGGGAAGAAAATTTTCATTGAGACTCACATAATGAGATCGCGATTATTCGTGAATTAGACCGCGAGGAGAAAAATTTCTCGTGCAGCTCGAATTGATTCAAATTCGCAGGCAAATTGATCTATCGACTATGGTATACCCGTATTTTGTGATACTTACTTCGGATATCGCTGATTTTATTTATGTATATTATGACACGTACATATCAACTTTCATTCTAGCTAGATCTTTATATATAATCTCCCTCTTCAAATGGATGCAACTGTGATGAACAATCAAACCCTCTAGGGAGAAATCAGAACTATTTACCAACATTATTCAAGGTGCCATTTTTTTTCCGCTAGTTTTTGCCCAGATAATATGCAAGTGAATGTCCAATCCTTCGGGTTCCGATTGACGCAAGTTGGAGTGAAGGCATGTAGATTGACGGGCGGTCGATCACCTCCGATGTGCTGGACAGGGCTGACGGATCGGCGAGCCCGACTGAAACGGCGGCGATCGGAGTGGTTCTTGAGGCGTTTGAAGTACTTTTGGGCGTGGCTAGCGACTTGGGTCGGGTTCCTGGTCTTCACACATTTTCCTGGAGATGCTCTTCCAATCGCCCGTCCCATACTTCTCCAAACCCTCGAGGAACAACCTGCCAATTGTTTTAATCGACAATTGCACACCACTTGTTTGTTTGTTTGTAGTTTCAATGCCAGCATTTTACCGTAAACAACAAACCGAAAGGGAATAAGAGGAATGAAATCTAAAACGATTAGACGGCGGCACTAACGTACTTGGTAAAGTGAATTTTTCGAGCTTCAAAATTACAGATGGCGCACGAAGAACTCATGTAACAATAGTTTATATCTAGACCAGCCAACGGGAGGCTAAGTCGGGTTTGGATTGGATCATAAATGATCAGACCCAAATAAATACTCATTTAATCCCGTTTATGACACAATATTTTAATGCAAATATCTAACTGGACCCATATCCAAACTCAAACCGACCCACATTTTAATCACTTTCATATTTATTAATCAAATCTAGGAAAAATCGTACCCAAAATGAGGTGAGAGTGCAGGATGAGCGAGGGCGAGAGAGAATGAAGAGAGAATAATAGAATTGAGTTGAATTTAAGTAATTGCAAAAACATTTATGATCCATTTACGACTCATTTCTAACCAATCTAACACTCTTATTATTTTTAATCAATTTATTGAATATAACTAGCCTACAAACAACTCATCCCACCATATAGTGTATGGATTAAGAAATGAGTTTATAATTCATTTTGACTGGTCTAGTTATATCTAGTGCACAAAGCAATGATTAGGGGGAAAAAGGTCATACTCGTGTTCTTCCGGGCTCCATGCGACTCCCTCCTTCTTGGGGCTGGTGAGTGCTTTTACTCTCCAGTGGCTCATCCATCGGCTTTGTCCTCTTGTCAACCATGCTCTTAGACTTATCGTAGTCGGGGACCGGCACTCGGCCCGACTCGATCTTCGTGACATCCTCGACCAATGCCTCGAAGTGCCTCTGGATTTGCCCCACGCTCTTCCGGGGAATCCTTAGCGCGATGTCCTCGAAGAAGTTCCTAGACAGATGGTCAAGCTCAGCAATACATCTCTCAAAGATCTGATTCTCCTCGACGGTCCAGTGGTCGTTGATGGGCTCCGCGGCGTTGGCGTTGACAGCAGATAGGTCAGGTAAGAGCCACCGTGGGGCATGGCTTCAAAGTAGTATTGTGATTCCTTGTGGAGGAGACCAAAGGGGGAGAAAACCATTTCGGAGATGATTGAGTGAAGACATTGAGAGGGTGTACTTTGATTTTGGTGTTTGATTTATGGTTGGGTTCTTTATAGAGCATGAAAATTGTTCGAAATTAGGAATGGACCGACCCCTTCGTGCACATATATGGTAAGTTGAGAGACCTAAGTTGGAATGATGTGGCAATTGGCGTGCCAAGGGATTGTTTGGGAACCGTGTAATGTGCTTACCGTTGCATAACTATTTTCCATTAATTGCTCATGCATAGATTTGATTATATTTCTGCTTAACCTGTTATGGAGACAAGATTGAACCGTGACAAAATGAAATCAGACGATAAGAGATAAGTAAATGTGTGGAGGCATATTACCATCAAAACAATAATTTATCATGTATACGAGATGAGTATTTACTAGTTCTAACTAGAGAAACCGCTTCTCTCGCTGCCTGCGTAACACGGGCGGAGCACACGTCATCCTTCCTACCATCTTTCTAACGGTCACTTCTATTGATCGCAAGTACTATACAAAAGTTCCGATACGTCAAGCAATTAGGACGCATGAAAAAGTGTATTGATTACATGCCAATATCAATTAGCTTTGATAGGGCGATTTGCCATCTTATTACCTAGTTTTGACATATATCTTAATATTAGCTTAATCCCTATTCACAACTTTATTAAGAAAATTGTTTGAAAAATCATAAGCCTATTGTACGGCGGCCAATCTAATCCTAGACATTTTAAGTAGATCAATTTTGATCGGAAATTGCCGACACGGCATTCCACTCAACACCGGCCGTCTACACGACACTATCAGTCCTGACGTGGATAATTTTCATAATTATTTTATATGATTTCCCCCCTTTTTTTTTTCTCTTTTCTTTTTGTTTGTTTTTCCTAGAACAACGAGGGGATATCTCTATGGGCTTACTTTGTTGTGATGATTTTTGAAATTCGTTATCAATCCTCTCACATATCATTTTGTTAGTGACTAGAAAATTGCTTTCGAAAATTAAAAACAAAAAAATTGGTCGAATTGAAAATTTTAGAATTGAATTAGCTCTATAAAAGGAACATGACTTCTGAGACAATTATCCCAAAATTATTCTCAGTTAATCGTCAAAATCCAAACGAGACTCGTGAAATCTTATGCTAGCTTTTCATTGATTAGAGAGGGCTGCTCATATGGGATGGTCATGAACTTCACAGGTTGTGTGAAGACTGAGGATTGAAAACTCTTCTACAGATCGAATTAGGAAGTAGATCCATGTGTTTGCTGACGTCCAAAGCTCCGGAGTTCCTTGTCTGAAATGAAGAACCATTTTTGGAGAAGAAAGGCTATATACACTCGTCAAGTGAGTGCTACAATCAAACTAAATTCACCTCGTTGCCAATTCGATGCCTCGAATGAACTCAAGTCAATGATCGACTCACATGCACAAACGTGGGGGACACTGATCCAATCAATCCTAAATCCATTATATGGGGTCAATTCGGGTTTAAACTTTTCAATTTCGTCAATGCGCTCAAGCTTTGCACGAAATTTCAATGTATCCCTTCTGAACAATTGCCACCGGAAATTGCTAACGTGAGTTTCAATCATGTTAGCGATTTTCGACCGTAATTTTTTTTTCAAAAGGATTACATTGGGATAATGCAAAAGATACAAGAATACATTGGCAAAATTGAAAATTTTAGGACTAAATTGCCATCCATACGATAGGTCTGGGATTAAATTGATGATTTTCCTCGCAAATCTCTCACCAAATGAATTAACGCATAAAAAGGGGACTAAAGCCAAGCCCTATCATCTGCATAAATGACTCGGTCACTGGATCGAAACCATCTCCTAGTGCCATATGATTAAACGGAAAGTAGCCATATGAACTCAGAAAGATGGGAAGTGATTATATTCACATGAGAAGTTCTTTTTCCAGATAAGCAGGAGTTCTTCGATCATAGAACCTTTCATTCAGGATAACAATGAAACAAATGCTGCTCCTGAAGTTTTCGATCCTCGGCACTTCACCGGACACAAAGTGTGCGTCTTTCTATTCAATTTGTAGTGGCCAAAATCTCCGAATCGAATGCGGTTGAGCTCATGACTTGATATACAAGTAAAGATCCGCCCCGAAAATTTTCGTTTACCGCTTCAGAGTCGGCCCCTGGAAGTTCCTAGTTGCGACTGCTGAACAAGAACACCCAGAGATGAAACTACTTGGGCTATTAGCTTTGGGAAATTCTGAAAATTGAGACTGGCGAGAAATATGGTAGCTGCACAAAACTAACCAGTTCCAACAAAAATATCACCGTTACCACATAGATTATGGGTGTTACGCGTACTACAAACAGTAGGTAGAAGACCCCTGATGAAAATCCAGGTCGTCGAGGCCATGGCAGAACAGAGTTGGTTACTTCCTCCATGCTGTGCCATCCTCAACAGCCACCGGACAACTTCATTTCCTAGGCAACTGTCGCCCTCAACTAGTGTCGTAAGTCTAGCCAGCCATTCATGGTTCTTTTGTTGGGGCAGTCTTAGTGAATGTAAATTCATTGGCATCACTGGCTCTATCCCCATGATCAGAGTCGTTCACTTGTATAACTTGATCCTCAGGATCAACTTTTGCAACTAAATTCTTTGTATCGGATTTCGGCAACATTGTATCCGCCTCGTTATCAGATAGACTGTTGTCGTCGTAGTCGTATGAGCGAACTGAGTGCCCGGTCGTCTTGAAGCGGCGCAGCCTGTGGCTAGAAGATTGCACGGTCGATGGGCTCGGGCTCCGGCTCCGGCTCCGACCGAACATCCAAGTAGGCGATTTGCCACCCTGTGTGCCTTGCTTCTTTTTCACCGCCATGTGCCACTTCTTTAGAGCCTTGGAAGTCTGCTCGTCAAAGATTGATTTCTTCATGCGCGAGCCCATCTGCGTTCATGCACCAATTTAAATGCATTTAACATCAGACTCCGCATTAGATTCTCAATATATGTACTAAATAGACAGATTAAAAATGACACAAACTCATTCTGATCATAATTCTTTGTCAACGAAATATACCTGCGTCACGAGGGCATATAACGGAAGAGTACTGTAGCTGCAGAGACACAGGACTCCTATCCTGCACAGTCCCATTAAATATTTGATCAATCAATCCAAGGTAAACCATATGTTTTCCTTGAGATTATATAAAGCTTCAGGACTTAATGGTGAACCCATCTGCTAGGCACTTCCAGTGACAGCTTAATTCGAATTATGCCGGCTATCAATAAATGATTAACTGAATTGGGGGACTATATTACGTGACCAAATACAAAAACAAGGAGGATGGGAATTTCGGTGACCAATTTTACGAGGCAATCTTCCCTTTGATTCGCCAAAGCTATTGGCCTTTATAAGAGACGATGATTTTAAGGCCGTTTCAATATTCATTTTATTTTTGACATAAACAACGTCCAAGCTGTAGCAATATCACAAAGAGAAGAAACAGCATATCACAGCTTACCCGAGAGCAACTTTCACGATTGCAAGCTTTACATTGTCATGGAAGCAAGTATCCCAGCCGAATGAGTACTACAGAGGAAGAAACCTTTAATTGAATTGAGACAACCAAAGATGATTTTGTTAGTGTACAAGGAAGTTTATAAAGATCAGGTCATTTACCCAAATCCATAGAAAATATGTGATCTGGAATGCATTCTGCACCAAAAACAAGAGCTTAGTGAAGGATCTCAATCAAATCAAGCTAACGTAAAATTATATCTGCATGCTTATCCTTAAAGTAACACCTATGGAGAAAAAGCTGCAGATTACTTTTTTCGCTGTAAGGACTTGAAGCCCCCCTCTCTAAATAGAAATTGGAAAAAAAAATGCATTTCAATTTACTAGACAATTGTTTTTTCCCCAAAAAGCCTTCGCCCTCCTACTTAATGGGGCTATTATAGAAGCAGCTTCCTTCCTTGACTTGTTCACTCTGTCAAGCTTCCTTGTTCCTCAGTGTAGTCTCGGTCCATAGTTTCAGACTCTTAACAAATGATATTATGCTGCCTTACCATGCTTCTTCCAATAAGAAAACTTTCAGCAACCAAGAGTCTACATTAGATTGCTCGGGAAAAAGAATTTAGAGAACATTGCATCCAATCTAGTAGTGTGGTCATTCCAAAGTTAATCTGACAAGTGAAAAGAGATAAATATAAATACCTGAAACAAGGCAAAATGGATAAAATGAAGAACCAACTGAGGCCGACCAAACCAGAAGTATCTATCTGAGCCTTGTACTAGAGGAATTCCTTGAACGACTGCATGCCTTTGAGTGATTTCCACAGCCATCTTTGTCAAAACCGCTTGAAGTTCCGTTCCGACAGCTAATATTATCTGTAGTTATTTATACGGTCATGAGATGTAGTCTCCAAGATGACTCGGATAGTATAAACCACAACAAAGATTTTATCTCTCACAATTACTGGGATCAATGAAGCCCAAAACAGTGCATGCCATCCTGAAATTCATATGTCAATAATTTCGATCACATCACTCTCCAATTTAGAAGAAGACGAAGAATATTTCTAAAAGCCTTTCACTTAAGAAAAAGGACTCACCATTAACATTGAGAAGCAAAAATACTACAAAGGAAGCCCACAGCACAGGACTGGCAAGAAAAGGAAGAGCTAATGTAAGAACATGGCTTCTTCTTTCTTCACAACTTCTATGAGTGTGGATTTCCGCAAACAGAGTTACAAAGCCAAGGAGGTCATTACCTTACTCCAACTACGTACTTGAAGTCATCCTCTAGTGATCGCTTGATATATTTCTGGAAATTAAATTGACTCCCAGGGGCTATGTGGAGCTGTTTATGCATAGGATGGTCAAGTACTTATTTCAATAGTCACAAGGAATGTCCAATTGAGGCCAAAGACTCACAGCGATGAACCCATTTCGCAATGTCAAGTAGTCTGTCTTATGAACCGACCTGAAAAACTGTCGAAAGAAACATCCCTGCAGCAGAAGATGTTGGAGAGATTTCAGACTCCACCAAACACACGAAATGTATGAAACCTGGAATAGAGCGTAAAATTCAATTTTTTTTTTTGTCCTTCTCATTGCCCGCGGCAAGGGTTTGAGCTTTTTTAGCACATTGATTTCTCTAGAAGCCTTGAGTTCCTTATTAATTCTCCCTTTTCCTTTTTGGCCAGGATTTAATTCTCTCTTTACATGGCTCAGGGAATGCCTCGTTCATCCTCCGGAATTTAGCATTTGGCCCGACTTTGGAATGTGGGTATTCCATCCAAAAGTTGGGCCAAAAGCTAGCTATACAGCACCATTCCTAAAAGCATATCACTTCGGTGGTAAACGGCGCATGCCTATGACTAGTAAAGGTGGTGCACCACAGACATGCTGACCCGCTGGGCATATCTCCCTATTTGACCACTAATAGAATTGGAACATTGAAAATGAAGCCAAACACACAAGTTGCTCAGATCCTACTAAATTTACTTTGTTCCTCTGAGCACCTTGAATGGTTAAATTGAAAGTGGTTTGAACTACGAAACCACTGTATATCATGTCTTTGCATCTTTGCCTTGAGAAATTTTGTATGTGGAGTAAGATATGTTACTCACAACATAGAAGAAGAAAGGTATCCTTGTCCAAAAGCTGGAATGAACTTTAACGAATGATGTTTCATGAGTGAGTCTGAATCTGGAAGGATCTGCATCATGGAAGCATATTAGATTAGCTCTGATAGCAGCTCATTGCTCCTCAAGGAGTAATAAGTTGTGCTGAATCGTTCTCTTTGTCATGAATAGTAAGTATCATACCAGTGGAGAACTCGTAGTCATGAGATGAAGTTTCTTGTTCCCATTGCTTCCAGCCACGAATCTATCCAATGTTTCAGCAACATTTGGCAATTTACTATCACCATACAAAGCGAGTGCTAAAAAAATTGACAGCGCAATTCCAGGTGATTTAAGTTGACAGCATCAGAATTACAATGAAGAGAATACTAGTGGCTCTTTTCACTGATAAGGCTGCAGGGTCAAGTTGCTAAGTGAAATAAGTGCCTCGAGAAAAACCACTGGTTCAAAAAAATTAGGCCATTCAACTCATTGATGTCAAACAGTGATTTGTGTTCCCAATGCAGCAAACAATTTAGTTCAGCTATTTTATTCTCTTAATGTTCTTCACAATTATATTTTATCCTAGAAGATAATGCAGGGGACAAACAGGATATTTCCAAAAAAAACATATAATTATATTTATCTCCTCACATGCCACTGCATTAGCAATATCAACGAAAGTTCACATTGCACCACTGTTGCTTGAATGTTGTATTGAGGGTTGAAACCATCTGTGCAAATTGCCGTCTAATGGTCCCAATTCAAATTTGATATAAATGACCACACGAACCAAAGAAGTCAAGAAGTTCTGATCAAGTGAATCATAGCAGTCTAGGAGCTCTTTTGTTTGCATCATTATGTAGAAGTTAGTAAGATACTTGAGTCACCGTGATAGAGGTGGAATCCATACCTTTAGTCGTCCAAGCAACATGGTAACAGCACTGTACAACACATGAAAGAAGGCTAGGAAGAATATGAGGATGTGCAATTGATGCAAGCCATTGACAGATATTAGTGGGGTCCCTGTTGAGCAGAATTAGAGAGATCGTTAAGCTTAAGGAATCATAACTGCGACTTCTCAAGACTCTACTCAACTTCCTTCACCTAAAAATTGATGAAGACAATGAAGTGCCTAATTACAAAGAATTAGGACAAGGCATTATGGAAGTTGGGATGGCAAGGCAATAGCAATATAATTTTGTTTGCTTCAAATTTGTTTGGAGGCAAAGGACCTGAAGAACTTCATACCAAATAGAAATCAGCAGACATTAGAGCACAAGTAACAATCATCTTCGCATAAGTTACAAAACCCTGTCCTCAGCTTCATTTGGGGAAAAAAAATTACCATTTGATAGCAAATTTTGATCAACTTACTAATCTTCACATGGATGTGTCCGGAAATTTGAGGAATTATGAATATATAGCTTTTCTTTCTTAGACAATCAGTTAGAAATGAATGAAATAGAAGATGTTTCATAGCAGTTCTCGAGAAAACAATGAGTTTCAGCTGTCGACCCCAGACGAGCCCTCCCTCCTCCCATATCCAGGCTCGGTATGGCACTGGCTGTGTACCATTTCGTGCATAAAGAAGACGAATACGGAAATCAAGCAACTCAAGATCTGCCCTTTTCCCTCATAAATAACTCAAAAAGCAATGCGTGCACTTACCGATGTGCAATTAGACGCGTAGCTACCAGCCGCCAAGATCTCCTTTCATACGATAAAAGTCTCCGCCGTCTCTCTTCAGTGGTTGTTGATGTCGAAATTTTCGTACAAGGCAACATCGTTTCGGCTACACTTGTTGGGATACATATTTTGGCAATGTAGCTCTGCCCAAACGTCAGAAGCAAGGAAATGAAGCCTAGAATCATCAGCTCTGCACTAATAACACCAACGTTAGACATAAATACCTGGGAATTGCCGACACTCACATGATATCTTATTCCAGCAAGCATCATCAGACTCGCATTTTATATACTAATCGATGATAAAATCATATTCTTACCACATTTGACCTTCTCCAGAGCCTCAAATAAAGCCTTTTTATGCCTCTCAGTAAGCCACTGAAACACCAAAACAAAACGAATTACACATAAAGTGATCAGAGAGGGTACCCTTCAGTTGAGCAGAGCAACATCTTAGTACTCGATGAACTTCAGAATTAGCGGAAGCTGTTAAAATGTCAACTTCATCAAAGAATATGAAGCTTGAGATCGTGAACAGGCCACTGCAACAGAACTAAAATTTTACTCAAACTTCACATTCACAAACTCGAAGGACCCTTATTTTCCGGCATTTCTGCTGGGTTCATTCAAGCCCGAGAAAATCTGAAATCTTACTCCAGGAAACGCATGCATCAAGAAAAACGTATGTAGCACAAACGGTCGAAACAGAACACCAAGAAACGTACCCAAGAGCAAAAGTAAATAACCCACATGCCCAAAATGGAAAAAGAAAAAGAAAAAGTAAAGGAAGCATCGAAGCACAGACGAAGCTCGCACCGTTCCAACTTGTGAAGGACCTTCTCTAACGCAATGGAAATGAGAATAATAAGAGCACAAACACAGAAACAGCCATGTCGGAGTCTGATCAAGCTCTCTGCTTTGCGAACCACTGCTCTCCGTCGCCATTTCTCGTCCTGTAGGCTGTATCCCTCGAGCGAAAAACCCAGAGAGAGAGAGAGGTTCTCTGAAAGCTTTTCGAAAAAGAAAAACCTTTAGGGGGATTAATAAAGAAAGATGCAGGAGGATGCTTCCAAAGAAAGGGCGGGCATGTAATTATTCTTTATTCGTACCATTCACCGACGACAAAAATGGGACCTCTGGATTCAGAGGAGAGACTTGATTGCGCCTTAGTAGGCGGTAAAGACGAAGCAGGCAGAAGCAGGGCGAGCACGAAACTTTCCAAAAAAAAAGGGGGAACAAAAAGAGAGGGAAAAATTCTTTTCGAGCTTTGGTCATATCCCACAAAATTTCCAACAAAGCAAAGTGAAAGTGACGAATAACGTCCTCGTTCGCGCTGTCGGTTTCTCGACACGGCGGTTTTCGGTTCTCTCGTGATTTCATGGTTTTCGTCTAAAACAATTTGTGTTTAAGGTCCTCGTTTTTGCTTTTAATTTTGTCGGTCTTTTGTGCTGGATCCCTTGAAAAAAAAAAAAAAAGGTGTAGAGAGATAGAAGAGAGTGGGACCAATGCGCCGAATAATCGACAACAATTTACATTCCGGAATTAAAGTAAAGCAGCACAAAAGCTCTCGGTAAGACGATCCGTGACGAACGTTAATTCCAAGCTACCTTTTTGCCACACAAAAAAGAAGAAGTCAACCCACTAATTTGGGCCCAAAGGTATCCTCCGTTGGCGTGCATTCATGTCCACACGCATTGATCTTTCGCTTGTTTTCCACTTCAGATCTATCTTGCAGTTATGTGCGCACTTTGACATAACATTTGAGGGAATGCTAATGAAGGTAGATTTGGGTCCGGGAGCTAACGTGTGTGGAGAATGATTAATTTGCATTATATTTGTTATTGAGATTTAATTTGAGATTTTTGACGATGTTAACCTGCGACTGGAGATAGCAAAAAAGCGAATATTGAGAAGCTTCTGTCGATAAAATAAAATAAAACAGAAACACAAAAAATTACGAACGTTCTACATGGTAAAAAGATCCGGGATCCAACGTGAGATTTGAGCTAGCATTCCCTAAAATGTGAATGCCATCTTCTTCTTCGTTAGTTCTGACATCCACCCTTTTTTTCCAATGATATCGTGGCATCTTGACTGACTAGTCAACTCGTGATCTGGTTGGGGAGCTGGACGAACGAACGTTCCCACCGTCCACGCTACACCGTCAATCAAGGATTCGCTGGTCCTTGTCCATCGTCCAGATGCAGTCAGAAACCGAAGGAGAATCTCCTGGATTGCGGAAGACAATAGATTAATAAAATATCATATATATATATTTTTTCCTTTTTTCTCTGCCTGTGGCCGGCCGACAAGGGAAGGGATGAAGGACAGGAAAAAATAAAAAAAAAAGTAAAAAAAATTCTTAGAATTTTTTTTACTAAAATACCGCTTCTCCTGTGAAAGGAATAGTTACATGTATGGGTATGCAACCGGATCGGATTTACTCGGAACCCAAATAGAACCATCTGAAAAACAGGTTCGGGAAACTGGTTCCCATTCCAATTGGTCCAGGAACCTGTTCAAAATTTAGGAACCGATTAGGACTGGGCTGATTTTCGGTTTCAAGTACCCAAGAATCGGATCGATTTTAACGGCTGTTAAAAAATAAAGCCTAGTCTTACTTGTTGGATTGTGATTTCTATTGGTCATGTTAAGGATGTTATTTTTGGTAGATAGTAAGTTTTATTATTCATTTTTTACTTTAAATCGTTTCATTACTATTCATATTATTTTACTGGAACAAATGAAATAAAAAAGAAAATAAATTCAGATAGACCTTGGAATCGGACTGAAAAAATAGGGTAGGTTTCAAAATAGGTTCTAGGTTCCAAAAATTTGGAACCGATTACAACAAGATCATTTTAGGGTCTAGGTTTGGAACCTACCCTCCCGGCCATACTCATCCCTAGTCACATGCTCGTTAAGGCACGTATGACAACCATTCTGTTCCAGAAATAATTTATGGAACAGAAATAGATTTTCTATTTCTGCCAGAAACAAAAATTTTTTGTTTCTGATTTGGGCCTAAATCTATTTCTTGAATAGATTTTTGTTCCAAAAATAGAAAAGCAAATTTGCGTTGCCAAACGAGTTTCTGTTCCAAACCTATTTCTGAAATAGGTTTGGAACAAAACAGAGAAATAGAAACGTTGTCATGCACGCACCCGCCAAAATCTTTATATTAGATAATTTAGCTACTTTATGTCATTATTTAAAATAAGATTCACTTCAGGCCCCTGCTGCTAGAGAAAATGAAGACATTTCAAGGTCATGTTTGAATTTTTTTCAAATTAAACTGCTAAAAAAACAAACAAACAAACAAACAAACAAATTATAGCTGGCACGAAACATTCGAGGGCGTTATGGGCGAATTTGGAAAGGCGTCCGTGGGTTTAAAGCAACAGCTAACATCTGTTTTGTCGTGGACAGAATTCCTCAGGAAAAGATTGGGGAGTAAAATGACATTTTGTCTCCTTTAACCTATGGAATGAATTGGGACATTGCAGGTTGATTTAATTATTGCCAAACAAAAAAATGATTGGTCCAGCTCAATTTAATCAAACACAAGATGTAGGAGTACCGACAAAATCCCAGTTCCTGCGGTTTCGATTTATCTAATCAAAGTTGCCCTGTCGATGACTTTTCCATTCGAGTCCTGCGCGACATCGAATCGGACCAAATTTAAACGAAGTATGATGTGGCAGAACACAAGAATGGGGCACGAGGATGTGCTTGGGAAAAGTTTAGCCGGCACAGGTGACGTTCGAGTAGGGCGTAGGTAAATTTTAGCCGGCAGGTGCGGACGCCGTGCTCGCACTGGGACGTCGCTTGGAGGTCGTGTCAATGAAATTGCGTAGAGCGATGTTCGAGCTCACCGATGGGTGCTACGATTCGTTTGCCTGCACTTGGTGCCAGAGGGATTTGATTTTAAAAAAAATCGTGAAAGTAGGACGGTCTGATTAAATAAATTAACAGTGTTTGGACTTGATTAGGAAAAAGCGTGAAACTCCGGTTTCGAAACGAAATTGTTTTCTAAAATAATATTTGTTTCCGCGATTTGAGGAGCTTATTAAGAGCATAATTTTTCTGAGATGTCAAATGCGCTTTACGAAAAATGTCTCTTTCCTTAAAAAATCTCTCGCTCTCTCTCTCTCTCTCGATTGCTTCAGATGTGGCAAGTGTGCTGTTTTGATTTTATTACTATATTTAAGATTGCATAGTCTTTTGTTTTTTTCTTAATCAATGTCCCCAGATTTTGAGTAATATACAATTCAGTCCGCATAACGAAAATCGATTCGGTCACTAATAAATGTTTTAGTTAGTTTTTTTTTTAGATAAGGTAAGAAATATTTAGCTAATCACATCGCATATACAAAAGGGACCAAACACAAACCTCGTGCCCAGGGTTACTTAGTTTGTTTTTTGTTAATTTTCTCATAAACCTTTTATGCAGAATTCTGATGTACGCTTTCCAATTAATTTCACCGGTAACCATTGACGTGTCGGTATAATCATCCACGACTTGTACGTCTTACACGGTACACCACTTCGTCAGTGGCTTTCGACGAAATCGATCAAAATGACTACATTAAAATTTTATGCTAATATTTAAGACCAAATTGGTAAATTAAAAGGTTTCGTACCGAATCGGCATCCGTGCATAAAACTTAATACCTTAGCAATTTACTCAAAATAAAATTTAAGCAAATTAAAAAGATTCGGACCAAATCGGCATCGTTAAGCGGAAATATAAAACTAAGGATCATCATGTCGAACGTGACCATGGGGTCGCATTGTTTATTTATGTCCCCATTGACTTTCCGCTCAGCTGTCCTACGAACTTGTTTGGAGGCAAGCTCCCTAGCACGATCGACTTTTCTCCCTTTGACGGAGAAGTTACCTAATCTACGATATCTGGACCTTAATTCAAATACGAACGTTTTCAGAGGCTTAAATTGATCCCGGTACTCCTCCAACACGGTGGCGGTTAAAACTTAATACTTAGAATTTACAAATGATGTAAATGGCAACCGAACTTTTGCTCGCTTTTCTTGCGATCTACGGGGTTTCTAGCCTTGTTAGGAGCACTTTTAGGCGTAATTAAGTCTCCACGCGCATCGGCCCGGCGCGAGGAAGGTGCTGCTGCCGAGGTCGTTGGATGGAACAGTTGGACTCGTTCGCGTCGGTTTGCCCGAGGATCGCTAACAAAAAGAAGAAAGAAAATGACGTGGTTTCATACCGTTCATTCGAACACGAACAATCACGCGTCGATGATGTGATGGTGTCCGCACTGCTTTCGATCCATTCACATTGCAAAAGGTTCCAAAATTTGCCAGTGAGTCCACGGCCGGGGGTAGGGCGGGGTCCAAATCAAAGTGGAAATTGCGGTCCAGCGAACGTGGTAGGGCCTGCCAACGTCCACATCGAAAGGGATGTGCATGAACGACGCCGTGTGGTACTTCTTTTTCAGTTTTTGACGTTAGGTGCGAGGGAGGATCACTCTCGCGATGATGCGTAAACCCCCGCCCCGTCCACATCGAAAGGGATGTGCATGAAACGACGCCGGCCGGTACTTCTTTCTTACGATGGATGCGAGGGTCGCTCTCGTGATCATGCCTAATTCAACCACTCAATTAAGAGTTTCCTTCTTAATTTTTCTTTCACATTACAAATAATGCAAGTTCTTTATTGCTTGATCCCTCCTCCACCCATTCCTATGCAAACCTAGCAATGTTGGACATATGGATCCGATAAATGCTTGGACGGGGCCATCGGGCCCCATCTACGAGTCCGGCGAGTCTTGAACTCGGTAGCATTTCGGCGTTGTTCCGTACTACTCGGACATACCCGACTTAACACTTGGAGACTAATTTCCATGTCAGCCTAGACAAGGTCTTCTCGAGTATGAAATTTAGGTAAAAACTAGAATAATTGTGATTGACTTTCTTTAATTGCCCTTGTTCTTAATAGTCTTCCTTCCATCTTGCTCGAGGATATTCGATTTTGAGTTCAGTCTTCAATCTCTTATGCTTGGAAGTCTTCCATTGCTCGTGATCGGAGAGCTCACGCTTGAGACAATTGACTTGGATACTCGAATAGCTTGCACTCGGCGGTTTCCCATCTCTTATTTGTCAACGAGAAGATTAACAAGGTAAATTTAAGACTCAACTTTTTTACGACAACAAAGAGTCTAGGGTAAATTTGGAACTGAACCAAAAGTTAAAGATTTTATGGTCAAAAAAAGTTTAGGATAAAATTGAGACTATAGTGAAGTTAAGGTGTTTTTAGGATATTAGACTGTCAAGTGATAGAAGGTATAAGCAAATTCGGCGAGGATAAACGCATTGGCAGTGGTGACCTGAGATTCTGCAACTCCGATTTGGACAACGACAGTAACCAACCTCATATGATACTTTTGAGTCATGTCCTGGCCGTCCGTAGATTACCTTCGTACCCATCGTTAGGCAGTGACGTACAAGTTGGGCACCACTATATGAATAATTATTAATGAACAAGTTGCACCAGGATGATATCGTCGGACGACTTTAAAGTCAAACAAAATCATTATGGCGTTGAGTGATTGCATAGTTACTTAGATATTATTTTTTCTGACAGTCCGGCATGGTCGAGCTCATTAGGCTGCGCGCATGACAACCATTCTGTTCCAGAAATAATTTCTGGAACAGAAATAGATTTTTTCTATTTCTGCCGGAAACAAAAAAAATTTTCTATTTTTGGTTTTGGGCCAAAATCTATTTCTGGAATAGATTTTTGTTCCAGAAATAGAAAAACAGATTTGCGTTGCCAAACGAGTTTCTGTTCAAACCTATTTCTGGAATTGGTTTAGAACAGAAATAGAGAAACATGACTTCCTCATGTGCGCCCTTCTAGACCAGAGGATTAACTATTCCTGTCGCATCCTCGTTTTGTGTGAACGAAGTCCACGTATCCGAAACACAAAAAGTAAGGGAGAATGTTGACTGAGCGTTGACCATTTGGTCCGACCACAGACAGAGGAAGTGACATTTGGTTGGTTCTTGATCCATTTGAATTCCTGGATAAGCATGTCCAGCGTCTCATTATCTCCCGAAGCATGTCGTTGCCATCAAAACTCTGGGACCATGTTTGCTCAATTTCAACCCACTTTAGCCTTTCCGCTCTTGGACAAGGATCACTGGCGGGGTGGTTCACTTGTACAGAAAAGGCTAGGGCAAGCACTTATCAGAAGCAAGAACCTGAGGTCTCTGGCTCGACACTAGTGGCAAATATCAGCGAGTTCAGGAGGGGGAAAAGGAAGAGATGGGTTTCTGGTCGTTGTTTGAAGTGGCTTCGATGCCGGTTCTGCAAGTTCTCATCATTTGTGTGATGGGAGCGTTTATGGGCGACCGGTCACTGCAATCTTCTCCTGCAGACACTAGGAAGACCTGAACAAGGTAAAAGCTGGAAAAAACCCAGTCTAGAACTGGCATGGATGGTGTTTGTTTTAGCGGTTGGGAAGAGTTAAGCGGTAACTCTGTGTTCTGAGAGTCTGGAATGTTTCGTCGGTGGCTAATTTTTTTGCTGAATGCAGATAGTGTTCATCGCCTTCACACCCTCGCTAATATTCGCCAGCCTGACCAAGACAGTTACTCTTCAGGATATAATCTCATGGTCAGGCAATTTTGCGTACTAGCAAATTATGTCCTCATTCCATTCCTAAAAAGTAGGAGCACATTGGATTTGTTTTGTCATAGCTTGTTGAGAGAATTACCAAAGAAGTCATAAACCTATTATAATTGTGTCAATTCAGTCCGAACTTTTTTCTTGGCCGATTCAATCCTAAACCTTTTTCAATTATGCCATTTCAGTCCATTTGACGAATTTTAGCCAATTGGCACTAATGTGGACGCTGGGTCGGCCAACGATTTAATATTTTAATATTTTTTGAATATTTTTATGATTTTTTTTATAATTTTTTTCCCAACCCCTCCCCTTCCTTAGTCGGTTGCTGAGGCCAAGCCTCGCCCAGCCATGGCGAGGCTTGACCTCCCGTCATCGGGCAAGTTAGCGACGGGGAGGTCGAGCCTCACCAAGGCCAGGCAATGCTCGACCTTGCTGGCGACTAGCTGAGGAAGGGGAGGGGTTGGGGAGAAAAAGAAAAAAAAATCATAAAAATTCAAAAAAATATTAAAATATTTGATCGTTGGCTGATCGTGTCTGCTTCAGCACCGATTGGCTAAAATTCGATAGATGAACTGAAATGACACAATTTAAAAGGTCTAGGATTGAATCAACCGGCAAAAAAAGTTTAAAATTGAATTGATACAATTGCAATAAGTTTAGAACTTTTTTAGTAATTTGTTCAGCCATTTGTGGAACTATAAAGTTTTTGATCTATTTGGTCTTCAAGAGTTCTGAACTGTTTGAATTTTGTTGCAAGGTGGTTTATGCCTATTAATATTGGAATTTCCTTCCTCATTGGAGGGGTTCTCGGATGGATACTCGTAAAGTGTTGAAACCGATGACTCACCTTGAGGGCTGATCATTGCCACTTGTTCAACAGGTACTCCTGTCTTAAGAAATATGATGATCCGGTTCCTTGGCATCCTCGTTTTACATGAACTGAAAGACAAATTGGGTTGTTATTGTCTACTTAACAAATTGCCACTAGGAAACTTGGGAAATCTACCTATCATTGTAATCCGGCGGTCTGTGACGAGGGCGGTAGTCCGTTTGGTGACCGGAATGCTTGCCGCTCCGCTGGACTCTCATATGCATCTTCTCGATGGCGGTATGCTCCCTTCCTTGTATGTTTAAATCAATTATCAAATGAAAATTGGCTTCTCAGGAAAAGCAAATCGGGGATGTGTAGTAATATGTGCTTTCATCATTCGCCACCTTCCACTTGATCAAATGACCCCTCGAATTCATGTTTCTGGTTTTAGCTGCATTGAGTCTGTAATGCTCCAGTGTCTGACTATCTGACACAAGTGTACTTTCTTCTCTGGTGTCAAAGCAGCTTGGTGGTTTCTACATCTGGACTTACACTTACCAACTGATCCGAACGTCGTCCACGAAGTATATAGCGCTTCAAGCAGCCAACGAGGCCTCGAAGGCACCTAACATCAACCCAAATGCTGGTTCAGAAACGCGTCTTCTCAAAGAAAACGATGGAGAACAACAAACTGTCGTTAGTGTGCAATGGACAAAGGCTAGTGAAGATGCAGAAACACAAGCAGTGAGACTCATTCTCTTCTTTCCCAAGCGACTTGTGGCGCAAGAAAAGTTAATATTTTCATTGCTCTATTTTGATGAGCAATTGTATTTCAGATTTCACATGGGGATTCGGATGAGACCAATACATCACTTTGGAATAAAGTTAGAGAACCTCTTCATCATTTGCTGGAGGAGCTAATGTCGCCTCCTACCCTTGCTGCAGTGAGTTTCATCAAAATTCTCCAGCATTATGCTTGCGAAGCGCAAGGTTTTCTATTTAAAGGACATGCAGTGACAATTTTCTCTATGGGAACAGATAGTTGGATTCATTGTCGGGGCAATCACATTCTTGAAGAACCTCATAATTGGTGAGAACGCGCCCCTTCACGTGATACATGACACTATTCAACTGCTAGGGTAAGAAAGATCGACCTCATGAGTTGTGACTTCCGCAAGCCAGTTTTATCTCAACAATTTGGCATTAAACTGAAATCCTGTGAAGCAGGGATGGGACTATTCCTTGTATCACACTTATCTTAGGAGGCAACCTCACTCAAGGCAAGACTTCCTTGACCCTCCATTTTCTCTCAAACAGAAATGTCGGAGTTGATTGATCGATTGCTGTGCTTGAACAGGTTTGCGTTCTTCAAGAATCAGACCATGGGCTATTGCCGGGGTGATTTGTGTTCGGTATGTGCTACTTCCGGTGATTGGCATCGGAGTCGTGAAGGCAGCCAGCCAGCTCGGTTTTCTGGCATCAGACCCATTGTACCACTATGTCTTGATGGTTCAGTTCACACTCCCGCCAGCCATGAATATTGGTAAGTACTGCTAACTTACTTCTCCAAAGGGAAAGGAAAAGGAAAAGGTAGTCAGATAAAGAAAGTTCATCTTTATATCAACTTTATTAGGTTCATGCCGAGAGGGCATTTGATGCGGCATGTGAAGCAATGCAGATTTCTTGTACCTTTGTCCAATTTTCTGAGGTTGAAACACATGTCGGCTGGTCACTCGAACTACTACATATTCAGTCGAGAACTGAATCTTGATAGTGAAACGAGTCTTTAGAATGAATCTTGATTTGGAAACATACAGACGGAGAGCTCAACATAGAAGCATAATTCGACAAGTCATGCAGCTCATTTTCTCAAGAAAGCTACTGAGAGTTTTGTGAAATTTGCAGGGACAATGACCCAGCTCTTTGATGTGGGTCAAGAGGAGTGTTCAGTGCTCTTCCTCTGGACGTACCTGTTTGCAGCCATAGCTCTCACTTTCTGGTCAACTGTGTACATGTGGATCTTGTCCTGATATTATTTTTTCAAGCGAATTGAGTCAGCCTCGGACTCAGTCAAACTCGCCGGAACTTTGGGCAGCTGAGCATGTAATTCAATAAGAGCTATAAACTTCACATTCATGTGTGTCAACAACAGATGCATAGTTGTTGAGGGTATTTGGCCAATGGCCATATTTGTCTATTTTTTTAAATTATTTTATGAATAGCAGCAATAAGGACAATATTATAATTCTTGACCTTTTGGCTTTATTATAAATAGATAGCTTGGGATCACATTGATCTAACTAAGCATTCAGTTAATTTTTTTTTCACTCAACATGGTATCAGAACAAGGGCTGAAATGAAACCTAATCCTAATTTCTTCTACATTCTTCTCTCTCTCTCTCTCTCTCGTCCTACAGCAGTTCCTTCTCATCCTCTTCTTTGCTATCTTTCATAGCGTAGGGCAGCACTAATGAGGTGATTCTTTGAATCTAGTGTCTGCTCTAAACCTTATCTCTATGAGATAAATAAAGCTTCTTTTCATTTTGCGATAAGGGCATATTTGTCTATTTTCTTTATTATTTTATGAATAGCAGTAATAAGGGTAATATTATAATTTTTGGCCTTCCGGCTTTATTATAAATAGATCACTTGGGGTCATATTGACCTAACCAAGCATTGGGTTCATTTTATTTATTTTCCCTTCTCAACAATAGTTAATGGTGTTGGATACACCTAAAATGCCGGCTAAACAACGTAAAGCTGAGTTCACAACCGGCGATTCGAAAACTTCTAGATGACAGAAAATGGTGCTGACTTTGGTTCTTCAAATTGCAGGCAGTCGAATAACGGTATGCTCTAGCTGGAAGTTCACGCGTCACCATGAGCACGACCGAGGTCTCGGAAGAGTTGATTGCATATGGAACAGGAGTCCTAGGATTAATTGAATATAACGCTCATCCTACACCGGTACCATGCATGTCAAACTAACGGGGTTGCTTTGGACACACATGAAAACTCCGGTAGTTAATGCACCATCAACAGATAATCATGATGCTTATGCTGATGTTCTTTCTATGTATCCTGCTCGAAAATTTAAAGAGAACCTTCGCCGAAGTTCAAGAATTTAAATCAATATCAACTTCAGTGTCCATTTCAACTTAAACCCCACTATCGGCAGTCGGTTAGTCCGTGTGATCATTGCTAGTTTAAAGATGACTAACGACAGTTCCTAGTACTTTAAATCGAATGAAGACGTAGACATATAACGCGAAAACACTAACGGATCACGTAAATATGTCAATACAAAAATCACCAGTGAAATCACTAGGAACGATAAACGACACCGGATATTTACGTAGTTCGGTCCGAATATCGATATCTATATTCATGGGAAGAGCCAGCAATATAATCCAGTATAATTGGAAGAATCACAGTTACAATCGCTCATGCACTTCCCGCACCTGGATTAAGTCCAAAGCAAATCCACAAATAATATTTCACCATCTCTAACAGTTTACTCAGAAAAACTCACAAAGAAAATCCTATGCTCGTCCTGTTTGCTCTAGAAGCGACTGAACCAGTGAACGCTCTTGACGTTCGTTTTCTTTGTTCCCGTGCGACTCCTTTTCTTTGTGCCGCTCGAGAAGTCCGACTTCTCTTTTTTTTCTACGTAGGTTGCCGTAGGCTTTAGAATAAAAGCAAAACCTAATCTTCATTTTCTTTCCTTTACTTGCTCCATGGGGCCGGCTTGGACAGCCAAGGGAAGAAATCCCCAGTATGCAGTACCCGCAAGATTGGACCGTGACCATACGTCTATCCTACCAAATAAAAGAAGCTCTCCACGTGCAATTCAAAGAAATGAATCTTTGAATTTCTCTCTTTCAATCGGGTCCGATTTCGAAACCTAATCTGACAGAAGGAAATTTCGTTTACTATGTACAAATCAACAAAGGAGGTGTATACCACATAGCCTGGAAAGCCAGAGGCCTAAATCTGTTCAGGGTCTATTCGCTTGCGCCGGATTCGGGTCAAACGTGCTTCTTCAGTATTCTCCTTGCCGACTTCTGAGGCCATCCGTAGAGTTGGAGTCAACTAGCAAGTCAACCAAAACCCCATCATTTTCCTTTCCTTCTCTTTTCTTCGGTTTGGCCCATGTAAGTCTTGGTTTTCTTAGTCACGAAGATTCCGCTTTCCTTCTTCCCGAGGAGTATCGTGCAAACTTGTCCGATAAAGCAAACTAGTCGAATATCTAGGAAACGGTGGGACAGACATTCGGTCTCATCAGACAAAAGAAGAATGGAGGGAAGCTTTAGTACTTTTCTCTGTGCCATGACCGGTTTTATCAACGCATTTTTCGAGAGATGGGTTGATCCGCTAATCTCCGGTTGTTTCGCGGAAAGCGCTCTCGGTATCATCATTCCTCGTCGTACTACACCTAGCACGTTATGATGATGAAAGAGCGATAAGCGTGTTAAAGTGACTGCACTAAGCGGGGATACTTAGTTATGTTTATTATGTAGCATTATTGGGCCTGTAGGACCCGGTTTTCATCAATTCTACCCCCTTTAGTCCTGTGACCTTTCCCTTTTTAGTTGGACAATGGTCGGAAGAATCTCCTTTTTGTCCTAGGTAATCTTTCTCTCTTAATTTTTGCTCTTCCTTAATGACATTGCAATAATGCAGCCATCGCAGGAAGGTTGGCATGTTCTTTCCTTTGCTTGCTGCTGAGCCTTTTGGGCTCTCCTGAGTCTCGCTCGTGGCTCCATAAGACAAGTCTGTAGTTTGCAGCTGATCGAGTTCGTTTGATCCTGGCTGGCTGTCTTTTCGGCCAAGCAACGCCGGGTCGGCATCCGTTCGGAGCAGAGAGGCAAGAGTGTTGATGCATGCTCTTGTCCATTGGGATTCTCTAGTCTCTTCAACCGTGAGTAAGATTTATTCCGATTGCTTGTGATTTTGTGGTATAGTAGGAACAACTCCTGAAGAGTTAGTGAGATTAACTTAGAACAATTTCCTCCAGTTTTGCTTAGCAAAGAGCTAAGGGAGAGGCTTTATTCCCACTCCCAGAGTCGGACACACAGTTGGCAATCGTGGGAGCTGCGTTGAAGGCGATCCTTATTTGAAGATGCCTCCCAAGATGAAGAAGGCGCACAAGTCGACAGCGAGTGGTGCAAGTCTTGACAGAAATAAGGGGCATGTCCCTTCAGAGATCAAAGGCAAGCTAGGTAGTGGTAGGATCAATGGTAAGGGTCATTCTAAATTGAAAATGCCTTGCTTAACGAAGACAACACAAGAGTCTCGAAAGAGAAAAGAAAATCTTGACAAAAAGGAAAAGCATGTCTCTTCAGAGAACAAAGGCAGGCTTGGTAACAGGAGCGGTGGCGAGGGTGATTGTAATGCGAAAACATTTCCCAAGATAAACAAAAGCTGCGAGTCCGGAAAGAGCACCGGAAGTCTTCACAGAAAGAAGGAGCATGTCTCTTCAGAGATCAAAGGCAAGCTTGGTAGTGGTAGCATCAATGGTAAGGGTCATTCTAAATTGAAAATGCCTTGCTTAACAAAGACAACCCAGGAGTCTGGAAAGAGAAACGAAAATCTTGACAAAAAGGACAAGCATGGTTCTTTAGGGAAGGATGAGAACAAGAAACAGTTTAGAAAGAAAAATAAAAATCAGAGTGATCCTAATTTGAAGATGCCTTCCAAGACGAAGAAATCACACAAGTTTCTTATGCTTCTGGTCTCTCAAAAACTAGCCCAAAATGTGAGGCCGTTCCACGCTTATGAAGTGACCACTGCCCCTTTCACAAGCAATGTGGGATAACCCCGACAATCTCCCCTTGGGTTGGAGCAGCAACAACCCATGAGACTATCCCCTTCTACAATCAATGTATGATAACCCCAACAATTCTCCCTGGATCGGAGGAGCAGCAACAACTAGTGAAACTATCTCTTTTAACAACCAATGTGTGATAACCCCAACAATCTCCCCTCGGTCAGAGCAGCAATAACCCGTACCACTTATAAACTGACCACCAAGCAAAAATACAGGAGTCTGGAAAGAGAACAGAAAATCGTCACAAAAAGGACAAGCATGTCTCCTTGGAGAACAACTCCGGGCTTGGTAACAGTGGGAGTAGTGGTGAGGGTGATTGTAATTTGAAAACAATTTCCACTAGGAAGAAAAGATGCGAGTCTGGGAAAAGCAATGGAAGTCTTGACAGAATGGAGGAACACATCTCTTCCAAGAATGAAGGCAGGCTTAGTAATAGTATGGACCAGGATCATGTGTGGATGAACCTGAAGAAATCTGTTGGTGGTGGCACTCCTGGGCGTTGGATTGGTAAACTCTTTATATCAATACAGAAATTGCTAAGGGAGTAGCGGCACCATCGTCCTCGAGGGCATCTATGAAGGTCGATCTGTTGCAGTGAAGCCCTTGTCCGGCTCATATTATATTGCTTCACAGAAATACAGTCTCTGAGAGCATCTATGGAGACCCAAATATTGTTCGGTTGTATGGAGCAGAGCATGATCAAGATTTCGTGTATCTTGCTCTGGAGCGGTGTGCTTGCAGCTTAGATTACTTAATACGGGCGCGTTCAAAATCTTCAGGGAAATCTGTCTTCTCAGTTGAGGGGACGATGCAGGATGTTAACTTGTGGAGGAAGATGGCCATCCCTCACCTTTGCTACTCAAACTGATGAGGTAAATTTTATGCCCTGACATGCGAAAAAATGGTTTGAACTGAGAGATTACTGAAGTATTTGGCTTCTGGTGGCACTTCTAGACTGATGCAGACTTCTTATTGTATTTTGGTGCTCGGTATTACTTTTGCCTGACTCTCAAGCATGTTCACAGAGACAATCTCCATGCCTAAATCAAACCGAATCCTTCAGTCCTCTTCCTTTGCTGGCATTGATTAGGTCTCAGGAAGCAACTTAAGGCCAATGTTTCTATCTAGTCTGAACCGCGGCGGTTTCTTACTCGGTAACCATTTAGTGATAAAGTGATAGTTCCTATTTGATTAAACTTGCTCACAGCAGTGGCAATTCGAATTGTGTGACCTGTTCATCTCTGTCTTTATTGTCATTTCATGTTTGCCGAAGCACCATCATGTAGTATCAGTTTGAAATTAGTCGTCCCCGGGCCAGATTTGTGTTTCTCCCCATGAATTTGAGTTGTTCTCTCGTGTCATCTGAAAATTTGCCACCCAGCTTCTTGCAGCAGTTGACATAGCACAAAAAATCCTTTGCATGTTTTCTTTTAAAGCCAGTCCTAATAATTATTTCTTCTTCCCTGTCGTCTTAATCTTCTTACCTTGTCTCATTTTCTCTGTGTTAGAGAAGTATCTGTCAATCTGGCAGAACTATCAACCAAAGCCTTCAAGTAGGATTTCTGTCGCTGGTTAATCATTATTGGTAGTCGGCACACGACCACCTTGTTCACACTTGCCATAGGTTCACCTTGAATGTCTAATTAATGGAAACATCGGTTGGTTTACATCCTAAGATCTACACTTTGTTATCATACAGGGAAGTGGTCTCAGGGCTTGTCCATTTGCATCGCTCAGGAATAATTCATCGAGACTTAAAGCCTCAGAATATTTTGATTACTAAGGAATTATGCGCCAAGTTATCTGATATGGCCATTAGCAGACTTCTCCCTGGGCATGCATCTTCCTCAGAATATCATGTCACTGGTAAGTGCTCTTGACAGCTTTACCTGGACCCTCTTCATCTTTTTGAAATTAAGATTGATCGATGCAGATCTGAATCAGTTAGGTGTACTAAAAACTTCGGCCATATCATTTTGGCTATAAGAGCCGTCTTTTTTCTCTTCTAAAGAAGATCTTATATTGAATTTTGCTGTCAACGTTGTGGTATGATTTTGGAGATCTAACAGTTTCTGCGACCATCTTGGACCCTCGATCTTCTATGCATTTAAGATTGATCCATGCAGGCCTGAATCTGTTAAATGAGACCTTATATTGAATCTTTGCCGTCTCCTTTGGGGTATCATATTGGAGATCTAACAGTTTCTGCCGCCATCTCTTTTGATTGACTGTTGAATCAGTAATGCCACCTCCGTATCTGTCTGAGTGACGATGGCTCTTTATCAAATGCAAATACCCGATTTCTATCTTGCAGATTGTGGCAAATCGGGATTGCAAACGTCTGAAAAGCTTTGTCCCGGGCAGCAAACAAGCTCAGTCGATGCGTTTGATCTTGGTTGTGTCTTGTTTTTTTTGTGTCACTGGCGGAAGACATCCATTTGGAGACAGCCTAGAGGGCAAAAGCAATACCGAGGAGAACACAATAGACTTGTCCCCAGTGGCATTTATGCCGGAAGCCGCAGATTTGTTCGCGCGTTTACTAAACCAGGATCCAAACCTGAGGTGAGATTACGGCTATGTAATGTGCATGATCTCTTTTTATTTGCATCCATTGCGGCCAAACTACAAAGATATATGCATCTGAACTGTTCCAATATCTGGCAGGCCAAAGGCATTGGAGGTACTTCACCATCCACTCTTTTGGAATTCAAAGACAAGACTGTCCTTTCTCCGAGACATCAGTGACTGGGTGAAATCGAAAGCTTGGGGAACTAATTCTGAGGCTCCGAAAAAATTGGAGAGCATTGCTCAGCGAGTTTTCGACAAGGAATGGAAGGAAAAGATAGATTGTGAATTCATGAAGCACATGCTTAAGTTCACGGCCTACGAGTTTAAAAGAGTCAAAGACTTACTGCGAATTGTGCGAAACACGTTTAGCCATTACAGAGAACTTCCACCAGAAATTCAGGTATGTTTCTACTTCCCAGGACAACTTATGCAGGAAAATTTTGCATGGACATTACTGATTACATTATTGTCGCCAATACATTGAGTCATTATTTCATATTTGATCTTTTTCTATCTAATTCTACAAACATTAACATGTCCTGCGCTGAACTATCACTGTAAAGAAATACCGCAGCTCTATCTCGGCAAGGCCTATAGATTGAATGTATCAGCGAGCAATAGTGTGAGTTTGTGGCTCATACACGATGTCGCATCGATGGTTGCTTGTGTCAGGAGATCGTTGGATCATCTCCCGAGGATTTGGACTGCTATTTCGGGACACGATTCCCCAGACTCTTGATTGAAACCTACAGATTCGTCTCCATGAGCTGCAAAGACGAGGAGCCTCATCCCTTTCCGGAGTACTTCAGCTCGTGACCGGAACGGTTTATCAGCAGAGCACTTGGCAACAATTTGGGTCGATGACCACAATTTGCAGGATGGTTGATGTCAGTATCGCATATAAGGATGCCATTACACACTCGGAAGCATATACATGTATTAAAAATGTATGGACATGTTTTTATGATGCATATAGGGTATGTGAGAGATTGTATATAAGGCTTATGAACAGCTACAATATATCAAGTCCAATGCGGTTATTGCTATCTTGAGGCGACAGATTCATGCCTAAATATGCCTAAGAGAGGAGGCAGAATTTTCCGAACAAGTTGATCTATTATTTATTAGCCTCTGAGATCGCATGCCGCAATTTCTTCCGCAAACGTTCTCTTCAATGTAATAGATTGGAGTTAATCCAAAACAAAATTGAGCAATAATTAGCATATTTAATGTTAGAGTCAGAATGTAAATGATGATTCTGTTGAGGTTCTATGTATCCAACTCTAAATTTTAAAACAACTTATTCGCCAAAGTTCAAGTACTTCAATCGATATCAACTTTAATTTCCATTTTAGCTTAAACCCCACGATTAACAGCCGGTTAGTTCGTGTGATTATTCATTGCTTAGATTATGTGTAGATGACTAACAAGACATCACTGTGTTCCTATTAGATATATTGTATGTATTAGGATTAGAGTTTTCCCCTTTATTGTATGTATTTACGCTTATACCCTTCCTTGTATGTATATACATATTGGCCTTGTGCCTAATGTAAATTCACTCATTCTCCAAATCTAATATGGTATCAGAGTTTGGATATTAAAAGTACCGATCTATATGTGATTAAAATACTGAAAAAAAAATGTCGAGGTATTTCAAAACCTCTTAAAGGAAAAAAAAAATGGAAAGGAAAGGAAAGGAATTAACAACTCCAAGACTTATATATATAAAGTGCGATTGATTCCTCAACTTTAGTTGCTATAAAACCATATCTTCTTTGAGAAATGCAACATCATTGCACTGCATCACAAGTTCCCTATGCCGCACTCGTATATTGGCTGCATTGCAACTTTTTTTTGTTTTTGATCGATAGAGTTTTACGACTTTTTGTTGTAATTGATGATAAAGGTTTATGACTTGATTGCATGGTTAAAAAGTTCTGATGGTTTATTACTTTGTTTTTTTTTTTGTCTCAAAGTGATTTATTACAATTTTCAACGAATGTTTAAGATTCATTTACATCAATTAAAAAGGCTTATGACTTGAATGCATTTCATACTTAGGATACGTGACTTCTTGTTTTATTTTTGCGATAAATAATCATCATATAAGAACCCGAAATGGTCAAGTTAATCTCAAATAAGTGTCCACACTCGCTAGCCGACCCTAAATGGTCAAGTTAATCTCAAGAATTGGATCTGACAACTTGAAAAATCGGTCCGATTTCCAATTCCAAATTTTTGGAACCAATTCGAATAGGTTCGATTTCCAATTCCAATTGAAGATCCACCCTGGATTTAGAACCGGTTCGAACAAGTTAGGTTTTCGGTTCCAAGAGAAGACTCACCTGGGAACCGGATTGATTTTGGAACCAGTTCTTAGCTACAGTAAAAACAAAAAAATTTCTCTAAGATGAATTTAATTCTGTCTTGCCTCATTTGTTTCTTCTCAAGTCTTTGTTACCTTCATCTCTTTTCTCTGGAGCAATATTTCTATTGATGAATGGAGAATGGAGCTTAAAAATTTATTTTGATGATTGGAGAATGGAGTTTTATTATTTATGTTTTATGTTATGTACTTGAACATTTAATTATTTATAACTGTACATGGCTACGTGTTTGAGATTTTCATCATTTAAAGTTGTATGTGACCACATGTTTGATTAATAGGGATTTAGTTGATCATATTTTACTTTGAGCCATTTTCTTGCTCATATTATTTTCCTGTAAAAAAATAAATCCTAAAAAGGAAGGAAAAAAAAGTTTCTCGAGTAGACCCCAAAATTAGACTAAAAAAATAGAATAGTTTTTAGAACCGGTTTCAGAAAAACAAGATAGGTTCCAGGTTTCAAAACTGAAAACCAATTATAACAGATTAGATTCCAAATTATCTACCTGGAAACCGATCATCCCTATTCCGCATCACCGGCTAATGAGGTTGAGACAAACTTGATGACAAAAGGGTTGAGAGGAAAATGATGTCGACTATCTGACGTGGTGGAAGAGTAGAGCTTCGCATTTTCGATTCCTTTTACCACAACTCATGATCTACTAACTTTATCGGTGTTAGATCTATCAAATGGATGGATTGAATCGGATCATAAATGGTTCGACCCAAATTGACTCATATAACTAGTTTATGACTAACTTATTGCAATGCAAATTTCTCCACACACACCTAACCGAACCCTATTTATATGCTAAAACACTTCTATATTTAATTATAATTATAATTATAATTATAATTATAATTATAATTTGTAAAAATAAGAAAATTATAAAAGCTATTCAATAGAATGACATCTTATAAATGGGTTCACTCAACTAATTACCTTTATAAGCTAAATCAATTGTAAATGGCTTTGTAACTCATTTATAACCCACATATAATTAGGCTTACACATACCCATTAACATTCCATTTATTGAAACTTAATTAACCCATCTCATTGAATATGGGTTAAAAATCAATTTTCAACCCATTTTGACACCTCTTCGGCATCTATGGATACCACTGGAGTCTACATTCAATTCTCAGCAACGGATTTTTGAAGACATTGGCACAACTTGACTGCGAGAAATGTAGAAATGGCTGTCTACAGCCATGATTAGCTATCGCAAGAATTGACTCCACTCTAACGTACTTGATGTGAAGACGAGGCCAACATAGTTTATCATTAAAATCATGGTGACGATCATAGCTTCGAATACACCGAATTAAGTTGACATTCCCTTTGTCAAATTTTCAATATTTTTAGTATATAGTCAAGTCACATTTTAAATGTTTATTTTTGTCTTTGATATTGCAGTTTCCTTAATTTTTTGAATTTCTAACTAGCTTGGCCCCGGTGGTCAGGCCTAGTAGTGACCTTCACGAACAAAAAGTAGTTTACAACCCGTTGGAAGTTTAGGGGAAAATTGTCAATTCGGTCATAAACCTATTATATGGATACCAATTTAGCTTTAGTCTCAAAAGTTCATGAGATTTCAAAGTAGTCCTTCCAGCAAATTAATGCCGAAAAATGCTAACGTGGCAGTCCATGTAAGACGTTAGTTGGAGTAAAGTTGTCAGCATCTACATATCATGTAAGACGGCCGGCGATGATTGGACAACGTGTTAATCATTTTTCGTGATAATTGGCCAAAAAGACTACATTATAATTCAAGGCAAGGATTTACGACTACGTTAGCAAAATTAAAAACCTTAAGACTGAATTGACGTCCTTATAATAGATTTAGGACTGGTTTGGCAATTATCACATAATTTAGCAACTTCTCCTCCTTGCTAGTAATTTTTCATATCGAAATCTAGATACATAAATATATATTTCATAACTTTCTCATTTATTCAATGAATGCCAATCTATGTTAGCAAGAAGTAATTGCCTATGAAATAAACATATTCTATTAGTAAGAAGGATGTAGTTTCTAGCATATTACTAGCATTAACTTTCTCATACAGTTGATAATTTTTAATCATTGTAGGCAATGGCAGAATATCATGATGCTTCTGTGTTTTATGTATCATCGGCAGGCTATCACGATGCTTGTGCCGAGATAATTTCTATGTATCCTACTCTAAAATTAAAATAGAACCTCGCCGAAGTTCGAGGATTTCAATCAACATCAACTTTCGTGTTCATTTTAATTTAAGCCCCACTTTTGTGATTTTATCATTTTTTTTTCAAATTTGTAGGTGGTTAATATCAACTTCAGTGTCCATTTCAATTTAAACTCTACCGCCGACAATTGGTTAGTTCGTGTGATACATTGCTGTGTTTAAAGATGACTAACGATGGTTCCTAGTACTTCAAATCAAATGAAGAAATATTTGTTTACTATGTACATGCTAGAGTAATTAAATATTAAATCATACCTTTATTTAATAGCCTAAACTTTTAAAACAGTTGGATTGCACAAAAAATCTTAGAGTACAGACCGACAAAGAAGGTATATACCACATAGCCTGGAAAATCCAGAGGCCTAAATCTGTTCAGGGTCTATTCGCTTGTGCCAGATTCGGGACAAACGTGCTTCTTCAGTACTCACCCTGCCGACTTCTGACGCCATCCGTAGAGTTGGAGTCAACTAGCAAGTCAACCAAAACCCCAATCATTTCCTTTCCTTCCCTTATCTTCGGTTTGGCCCATGTAAGTTTTGGTCTTCTTGGTCACGAAGATTCCACTCTCTTCTTTGCGAGAGAGTATCGAGCAAACTTGTTCGATAAAGCAAAGCTGGTCGAATATCTGAGAAACGGTGGGACAGACATTCAGTCTCATCAGACAAAAGAAGAATGGAGGTAAGCTTTAATACTTTTCTCTGTGCCAAGGCCGGTTTTATGAATCCATTTTTCGCGAGATGGGTCGATCCGATAATCTCCGGTTGTTTGGCGGAAAGCGCTCTTGCTATCATCATTCCTCGTCGTACTGCACCTAGCACGTTATGATGATGAAAGAGCGATAAGCGTGCTTGGCGGGGATAATCAGTGATGTCCATTATGTCTAGCATTATTGGGCTAGTAGGACCCCCGTGTGCATCAATTATACCGCCTTTAGGCCTATGATCTTTCCCTTCTTAGTTCGACAATGGTCGGAAGAATCTCATTGTCATCCTAGGCGGTAAGCAACGTCGCTGCAGACAAAGAGAGGGAGCTCCAGAATTACACTCATATACGGCCAGTAATCCCAGAGAAGAAACGTGAGAGTGGCATCCATGACTCTCAGCCACAGAAGACAAAAGAAGAGGGAGAACGAGAGAATCTGAGAGAGAGAGAGAGAGAGAGAGAGAGAGAGAGAGCTCGGTCTTGTCCCTGCCATACGCAGAGCTGCTACTTCTGCGTGTTCTACGACCATCGTAGCCAGCGGCTGTCCACCTTGCTGCACCGACGCCCTTTGTTCGTGACGAAGGGTGCTTCAACCGTTCCGGTCGAGATCCTTGGCGCCCCCAATCGTTCCGGTCGAGATCATGGACTCTTAATATCTTGTTCGTATATATAATTTAGTTCTCCCGCTAATTTACTTAGGTTTCTAATCGAACCTATTAAAAATGATTAGTGGCGGCTCCAATTTCGAAATACATTGCATGTTAATCACATTGAATCTTAAGTTTTGGTGTGGGTTTGGGAGTGTTTGAGTTAGGTTAGTTAAATAATTAACCTGATAATCCATTCACCCATAATTTTCGAATTTTAGGTCACGACAATTGCTTGTGATTTTGTGGTAAAGTAGGAACAACTCCTGAAGAGTTAGTGAGATTAACTTAGAACAATTTCCTCCAGTTTTGCTTAGCAAAGAACTAAGGGAGAGACTTTATTCCCACTCCCCGAGTCGGACACACTTGGCAATCGTGGTAGCAGCGATGAAGGTGATCCTAACTTGAAGAGGCCTTCCAAGATGAAGAAAGCAGACAAGTCAATAGCGAGTGATGCAAGTCTTGACAGAAAGGAGGAGCATGTCTCTTCAGAGATCAAAGGCAAGCTTGGTAGCGGTAGGATCAGTGGCAAGGGTCATTATAAATTGAAAATGCCTTGCTTAACAAAGACAACACAGGAGTCTGGAAAGACAGAAGAAAATCTTGACAAAAATGACAAGCATGTCTCTTCAGAGAACGAAGGCGAGCTTGGTAACAGTAGGAGTGGTGGTGACGGTGATTGTAATGCGAAAACACTTTCCGAGATAAACAGAAGATGTGAGTCCGGAAAGAGCACCGGAAGTCTTGACAGAAAGGAGGAGCATGTCCCTTTGAAGAATGAAGGTGAACCTCATTTGAAGGCGCTTTCCAAGAAGAAACAACGCAAGTCTAAAAAGAAAAATCAAAGTCTTGACAACAAGGATGAGCATGGTTCTTTAGAGAATGATGACAGGATTTGTAATATTAAGAGCGACGATGTGGGTGATCCTAATTTGAAGTTGCCTTCCAAGATGAAGAAAACACACAACTTTCTTGTGCCTCTTTTATCTCAAAAATTAGCTCGAAAGGTGAGGTCTTCCAACACTTATAAAGTGACTAATATCCCTTTCCACAACGAGATAATTCCAACAATCCCTCCATGGGTCGGAGGAGTACCAACAACCAGTGAGACTATTCCCTTCCACAACCAATGTGTGATGACTCCCCCAACAATCTCGCCCTGGGTCGGAGCACCAATGACCCATGAGACTATTCTCTTCCACAACCAATGTGGAATAACCCCTCCAATAATCCGCCCGTGGGAGGGAGTAGCAACGACCCATGAGACTATTCCCTTCCATAACCAATGCGTGATGACCCCCCCAACAATCTCACCTTGGGCCGAAGCAGGAACGATCTATGAGACTATTCCCTTCCACAGCCAATGTGGAATAAACCCCCCAATAATCCCCCCGTGGATTGGAGTAGTAACAGCACGTGAGACTATTCCCTTCCACAACCAATGTGGAAAAACCCCCCCAATAATCCCACAATGGGTTGGAGCAGCAATGACTCACGAGATTATTCCCTTCCACAACCAGTGTGGGATAACTCCAATAATCCCACACTGGGCCAGAGCAACAACCCACGAGACTATTCCATTTCACAACCAATATGGGATAACCCCAACAATTTCCCACTGGATCGAAGCAACAACTACCCATACCACTTATAAATTAACCACCAGCTCCTTCCATAATCAACGTAGGATAACCCCAATAACAAAGAAAATACCGGAGTCCGGAAAGAGAATAGAAAATCTTGGCAAAAAGGACAGGCATGTCTCCTTAGAGAACAACTACAGTCTTGGTAGCAGTTGGAGTGGCGGTGAGGGTGATCGTAGTTTGAAAACACTTTCCAATGGAAGTCTTGACAGAAAGGAGGAGCATGTCTCTTCCAAGAATGAAGGTAGGCTTAGTAATAGTATGGACCAGGATCATGCGTGGATGAACCTAAATAAATCTGTTGGTGGTGGCACTCCAGGGCGTAGGATTGGTAAGCTCTTTGTATCAAATAAAGAAATCGCTAAAGGAAGTAGCGGCACCATTGTCCTCGAGGGCTTCTATGAAGGTCGATCTGTTGCAGTGAAGCGCCTTGTCCAGGCTCATCATCATGTTGCTTCGCAGGAAATACAGTCTCTGACCGCAAGTGATGGAGACCCAAATATTGTTCGGTTGTATGGAGTAGAGTCTGATCAGGATTTCGTGTATCTTGCTCTGGAGCGTTGTGCTTGCAGCTTAGATGACTTAATACGGGCACATTCAAATTCTTCAGTGAAATCCGTCTTCCCTCGTGATCCAATATCAAGTGCTACTGTTGAATACAAAATGCATTTGGGGGTTGAGGGGACAATGCAGGATGTTAACTTGTGGAGGGAAGATGGCCATCCCTCGCCGTTGCTACTGAAACTGATGAGGTAAATTTTTATGTCGTGACATGCAAAAAAATGGTTTGAACTGAGAGATTACTGAAGTATTTTGCTTCCGGTGGCACTCCTAAGATAGATTGATGCAGAATTCTTATTGTGTTTTGTGCTTCTTGCCTAGGTATTACTTTTACCCGACTGCTCAAGCATGTCCACAGAGACAATCTCCATGCCTCAATCAAACTGAGTCCTTCAGTCCTCTTCTTTTGCTGGCATTGCATTAGGTCTCAGGCAGCAATTTAAGGCCGATGTTTCTATCTAGTCTGAACTCGGCGCTTTCTTGCTATGATACTCAGAAACCATTTAGTGATAAAGTGATAGTTCCCATTCTGATTAAATTTGGCTCCCAGGGGTGGCAATTCGAATTGTGTGACCCTGTTCATCCCCGTCTTTGTTGTTATTTCATTTATGCCGAAGTACTTTCTAAAGGGTCATGTAGTATCAGTTTGGAGTCAGTCGTCCCCAGTTGTCCCCGTTTTGATTCAGATATGGGTTTCTCCCTGTGAATTTGAGTTGTCCTGTCGTGTCATCTGAAAGTTTGCCTCCCAGCTTCTTGCAGCAGTTGACATAATACGAAAAAAATTCTTTGCATGTTTTCTTTTAAAGCCAGTCCTAATAAGTATTTTTTTTCTCCCCCGTCATCTTAATCTTCTTACCTAGTCTCATTTCATTTGTGTTAAAGAAGTTTCTGTGAATCGATTATAACTATCAATCAATTCCTTTGAGTAAAGATTTCTGTTCCTAGCTGCTGGTTAATCAATTATTGGCAGAGGGCACTTGCCTTCGTTGATCTTGAACGTTAATTAATGGGAGACATCAGTTGGTTTAACTCCTAAGATCTACTATATGTTATGATACAGGGGAGTGGTCTCAGGGCTTGTCCATTTGCATGGCTCAGGAATAATTCATCGAGACTTAAAACCTCAAAATATTTTGATTACTAAAGCATTATGTGCCAAGTTATCTGATATGGGCATTAGTAGACTCCTCCCTGGGGATACATCTTCTTCAGAATATCAAGTCACTGGTAAGTGCTCTTGAAAGCTTTACCTGAACCCTCGATCTTCTTTTCATTTAAGATTGATCCATGCAGGTCTGAATCTGTTAGGTGTACTAAAACCTTCAGCCATATTATTTCGGATGTAAGAGCTGTCTTTTTTCTTTTTAAAGAAGACCTCATATTGAATCTTTGCTGTCTACTTTGTGGTATGATTTGGAGATCTAACAGTGTCTGCTGCCATCTTGGACCCTCGATCTTCTTTGCATTTAAGATTGATCCATGCAGGCCTGAATCTATTAGGTGATACTAAAACCTTCTGTAATTTCGGCTATAAGAGCTGACTTCTTCTTTCTTTCTTTTTTTCTTTCTAAAGAAGACCTTATATTGAATCTTTGCTGTCTACTTTGGGGTATGATATTGGAGATCTAACAGTTTGTGCCACCATCTCTTTTGATTGACTGTTGAATCAGTAATGCCACCTCCGTATCTGTCTGAGTGACAATGGCTCTTTAACAAATGCAAATACCCGATTTCTATCTTGCAGATTGTGGCAAATCGGGATTGCAAGCATCAGAAAAGCTTTGTCCTGTGCAGCAAACACGCTCAGTCGATGCGTTTGATCTTGGTTGTGTCTTGTTTTTTTGTGTCACTGGCGGAAGACATCCATTTGGAGACAGTTTAAAGGGCGAAAGTAATACCGAGGAGAAAACAATAGACTTGTCTCCAGTGGAATTTATGCCAGAAGCCGCAGATTTGTTCGCTCGTTTACTAAACCAGGATCCTAACCTGAGGTGAGATTACGGCTATGTAATGTGCATGATCTCTTTTTCTTTGTATCCATTGCGGTCAAACTACAAAGACATTTGCATCTGAACTATTCTAATATCTGGAAGGCCAAAGGCATTGGAGGTAATTCACCATCCACTGTTTTGGAATTCAAAGACAAGACTGTCCTTTCTCCGAGACGTCAGTGACTGGGTGAAATCGAAAGCTTGGGGAACTAATTCTGATGCTCCAGAAAAATTGGGGAGCATTGCTCAGCGAGTTTTTGACAAGGAATGGAAGGAAAAGATAGATTGTGAATTCATGAAGCACGCGCGTAAGTTCAGGCCCTACGAGTTTGAAAGAGTCGAAGACTTATTGCGACTTGTGCGAAACACATTTAACCATTACAGAGAACTTCCACCAGAAATTCAGGTATGTTTCTACTTCCCAGTACAACTAATGCAGGAAAATTTTGCATCTGCAATGACATGGACATTACTGATTACATTATTGTCGCCAATACATAGAGTCATTATTGCATATTTGATGTTTTTCTATCTAATTTTACAAACATTAACATGTCCTGCGCTGAACTATCACTGTAACCGCAGCTGTATCTCGGCAAGGCCTATAGATTGAATGCATTGGTGTGAGTTTGTGGCTATACACGATGTCGCATTGATGGTTGCTTGCGGCAGGAGATCGTCGGATCATCTCCCGAGGATTTGGACTGCTATTTCATGAGACGATTCCCCAGACTCTTGATTGAAACCTACAGATTCGTCTCCATGAGCTGCAAAGACGAGGAGCCTTCTCCCTTTCCGGAGTACTTCAACTCGTGATCAGAACGGTTTATCAGCAGGGCACTGGGCAACGATTCGGGTCGATGACCACGATTCGCAGGATGGTTGATGTCGGCATCGCATATAAAGATGCCATTACACACTTGGAAGCATATACATTTGTTAAACCTGTATGGACATGTTTGTAAGATGCATATAGGGTAAGTGAGAGATGATAATTAGGACGTATGAACAGCTACAAAATATCAAGTCCAATGCGCCAATTGCTATCTTGAGGCGACAGATTCATGCCTAAATATGCCTAAGAGAGAAGGCAGAATTTTCAGAACAAATTGACTTTTTATTTAGGGATAATACCACGAAAAATCCCAAATTGGTACACCTGTAACAAATTTACCCTAAACTATTTTTTTACTACGAAAAACTCCAAACTAGTATGCTTGTAACAAATTTATCCCAAATAATTTTTTGACCAAGTAAAACACCAAACTCGTACATCTGTGACAAATTTACTCCAAGCTATTTTTTTAAACACCAAAAATCCTAAACTGATATACTTGTGATAAATTTACCCCAAACCGGTACAATTTACCCTCTGTTAATTTTCGTTCAAATTGATTCAGTATCCCGAAAAAAATCCAAATTAATACGCATGTGACAAATAAAGGGTAAAAACTTCAAATAGGTACACCCGCCAACTATCATGTGTCATCTAACTCAACAATTTAAAAGTAAAATTTAACGGAAACTAATGGAGCATAAATTTGTCACAAAGTGTACCAGTTTGGGGTAAATTTGTCGCAAGTATACTAGTCTAGGGTTTTTAGTGGTTGAAAAAAATAGTTTTAAGTAAATTTTCATAGATGTACTGGTTTGAAATTTTTTGTGGTTAAAAAGATAATTTTGGGTAAACATGTCACAAGTATACCAGTTTGAGGTTTTTCTTGGTATTAACCCTTTATTTATTAGCCTCCGATATCGCATACCGCAATTTCTTCTGCAAATGTTATCTTCAATGTAATAGATTGGAGTTAATCCAAAACAAAATTGAGCAGTAATTAGCATATTTATTGTTAGAGTCAGAATGTAAATGATGATTGTGTTGAGGTTCTATGTATCCAACTCTAAATTTTAAAACAACTTATTCGCCAATGTTCAAGTACTTCAATTGATATCAACTTTAACATCCATTTCAGCTTAAAACCCCGCAATTAACAGCCGGTTAGTTCGTGTGATCATTCATTGCTTAGATTGGGAAGATGACTAACAAGACATCACTGTGGTTCCTGTTAAATATATGTATATATTAGGATTAGTATTTTCCCCTTTATTGTATGCATTTACACTTATACCCTTCCTTGTATGTATAGGCCTAATGTAAATCCATTCATTCTCCAAACCTAACATGGTATGAGAGCTAGGGTTTGCAACTACTGATTTTTCCTATATAATTTCTAACATATTACCGCCTAATGGACATTGTCTTTCTTGTGTAATTGATGAAATTTCCCATTGGAGCTAATTGCTTTGGTATTAAAAGTACCGATCTTATGTGATTAAAAAAAAAATGTCGACGTATTTCAAACCTCTAAAAGGTAAAAAATGGAAAGGAAAGGAATTAACAACTCTAAGACTTATATATATAAAAGTGATAGTGATTCCTCAGTTTTAGTTGCAATAATACCATATCTTCTTTGAAAAATGCAACATCCTTGCACTGAATCACAAGTTCCCTATGCCGCGCTTGTATATTGGCTGCATTGCAACGTTTTTTGTTTTTGATCGATGGAGTTTTACGAATTTTGTCGTAATTGATGATAAAGGTTTATGACTTGATTGCATGGCTAAAAAGTTCTAATGGTTTATCACTTTGGTTTTTTTTTTTTTGGTCTCAAAGTGGTTTATTACACTTTTCAACAAATGTTTAAGATTCATTTGCATCAATTGAAAAGGCTTATGAATCGAATTCATTTCATACTAAGATGTATGACTTCTTGTTTTATTTTTACAATAAATAATCATCAAATAAGAACTCGAAATGGTCAAGTTAATATTAAATAAGGGTCCACACTGGTTGGTCGACTAGTGCTTCACGTGACTATTCCAGTCACCAGAGCAAGGGCCCTCTCGTCCCAAAAGATTGTGGGTAGAAATATTTTGTTCTGTTTATTCTCATTTTCCTTTTTGTAATCTGATGATTTGGTCTGAAGCAACACAACCAAATTACATGCAAGAAGTAAAACGAGGAAGAAAAAGACCCAAAAAAAGTGTACGAATAATTTTTTTGGGACAAAAGTGCTCACCTACTCCGGCAGCTCAGATGACACGCTAGTCAGTCAACGAGTGCGGGTGCCCATTTGAAATTAATTTGACTCTTTTAAGTTTGTGAGTTTAGAGAGCAGATTAGAGAGAAGACTTGCATTCACATTAGCAGAGGATTACAAGGATATAGATGTCTAAGTCTCTCAAAAACAAAAGACTAATATACCCTTGTCTTAACACTCCCCTCAAGTTGGGATGTAAATATCAAATAATCCCAACTTGTTACATAAAAAACTCACTCTACTCCCCTTAGAGATTTAGTAATGACATCTGCAAGCTAATTTTCTGTCCTTGTATGTTGAAGAATAATCTCCCTTTTTGAACTTTTTCTCGTACAAAGTGACAGTCAATCTCAATGTGTTTAGTTCGCTCATGGAAGGCAGGATTACTTGCAATGTGATAGCTGATTGGTTATCACAATATAACACTGATGGATCTAATGTTGGGAAACCAATTTCTGATAATAACATCCTCAACCAGAGCAATTCACTCGTCGCATGTGTCATAGCTCTATACTCTGCTTTAGCACTTGATCGAGAAACCACATGTTATTTCTTACTTTTCCAGGCAACTAAATTACCTCCAAGGAACACACAATAATCCGATGTGGATCTCCTATCAGTAGGACATCCAGCCCAGTCTGCATTAGAGAAACCTATAGTATCTAAATGTTTGTAATTCTTGAACGGTAACCCTTTACCTGGCGCTCCCTTTAAGTACTTGACAACTGTAAGTACAACATCCCAATGTGTGGTACGGGGAGAACTCATGAATTGACTAACTACACTGACAGCAAATAATATATCGGGCCTTGTGACAGTAAGATAGTTCAATTTTCCCACTAATCTTCTATACTTCCTGGATCATGTAACAATTCTCCATCTTTGCATCAAGTTTCACATTGGGTTCCATAGGTGTATCTACTGGCTTTACTCAAGAAATCCAACCTCATCAAGGATGTCAAGTACATATTTTCGCTGTGATAAATTGATACCTGCATGTGAATATGCAATCTCAATACCAAGAAAAATATTGTAGACATCCCAGATCCTTGGTATTAAATTCTGTGTACAAAAACTGCTTAAGCTGTTGGATACCATCTGAATCACTGCCAGTAATGATGATATCATCCACATATACCATTAGAAGAATACAACCAACTGAGGAGATAGAACTAAATACAAAATGGTCCACTTGACATCGTTTTAATCCAAACCTGATGACATCATCACTAATCTGCCAAACCAAGCACAAGGAGATTGTTTGAGTCCATACAATTCTTTATGTAAACGGCATACCAAATTCTCCCCCCTGAGCAACAAACCCGGGTGGTTGCTCTGATACCATGTGGAGTTTAGAGAGCAGATTAGAGAGAAAGACTTGCATTCACATTAGCAGAGGATTACAAGGATATAGACGTCTAAGTCTCTCAAGAACAAAGACTAATATACCCTTGTCTTAACAAGGTTTACTTGAGATAAGATCTACTTCAAATCCTCTTTTGACAAAATGACTTCATTTCATTCCGTAATATAAAAATTTCCCTGCTTTAAATGATTATTGACCATGAAATCCGTTTGTTACCTCCCTCCGTTATCCTTTCAAAATTACAATTTACGGAAACTTATGGGTGACCTCTATTATCATTGTGATTTTTTAGTTGGGCAAGTGTACTTTCATCTTCTTCATTTTCATATTTTACCTCTCACATTAATGAGTTATTAGATTAACTACATGTATTTAAAATGATCGTGATGAAACAAATTCTTCACACGAAGTGTGAATTTCAAGTTTTAGAGAGTAATCCTCAATAAAATTAAGGATGAGTGCATTAGGAGTCTTGAAACTTGTCAAAAAAGTGCAATTGAGTCCTAAAACCTTCAAAAATTGTAATTAGATCCTAAAACTCGTTACAAAGTGCACTCCAGTATTCAAATTTTCAAAAAATATAATCAAGTCCTAAAAGTCCTGTAATATTGGTTCAATCAAGTCATTCTACTAGTTGCAATTGTTGAAATCCTTAGCACCTTTGGAAAGTTTTAGGATTCGACTATACTTTCGTGACAAGTTATAGGACTTGGTTGCATTTTTTGAAAGTTTTAGAACTCATTTGGACTTTTATAATAAGTTTTACGACTTCCAATATACTTATCCCATAAAATTAAAATAGTTAGTAAATTCTCCATAAAGACAACTAAAACAGTGTCAAACAGCCACATCGTGACATTTTTATGTGCGATCTCGGTGTTATTAGCGAACGAAGATAGCGATTCCTTCTTCAATCCAGCAATGCAGCCAAGAAGCTGGAATTCCTCAAATATTACAAGAATATGTTACCTGCTTTTTTTTTTTCTGTTTTGAGGATCAAGTTGAAGGGGCTTGGCACTTTCTTTGTCCGATATTATGACAGTTTGGGGCTAAGTGAGGAAGTTCCAAGTCAACAGATCTCAGGGACGACGGGGAATTAGCTCTAGGATTGGTACGATGCATATGATGCCCAATTCAATAATGAGGAACTCTGTCCCAGGGATGGAGATGCCGCGCTCATCGAGCGGTGTATGCTCGTCCCTGTGGTCTTTGCTATGTATTGAGAACAATACCCCTTCGATTTCGGCTAGGCCTTCGCGGCACCAGCTACCGAGGCTCAGACAAACTTGATGACGAAAGGTTGAGAGGAAGACGACGTGGACTATCTGAAGTGGTGGAAGAGCAGAGCTTCGCATTTTCGATTCTTTCTACCACGGCTCATGATCTACTAACTCCATCGACATTAGATCTATCAAATTGGTGAGTGGATCGGATCCTAAACGGTCGACCAAAGCTGAACTCATTACAAACCATTTTATGAGATGTATTAAATGTACAATTTGTCTCAACACATACCCAATTGTACCCTATCCATATTGCTAAAATACTTCCACATTTAATCGATCTAAGCAACGAAAAAAAACTGGTTTTTATAAATTTTATAAAAAAAAATGATATGCTAAAAAAACATCACGGACAATTTTGCAGTTTTAGAAAAATAGAAACAAAAAAAATAAAAGATCGATTTCTTATTTTCTTTTATTCTATTTTATTTTCCTTTGCTTTTGGAGAATGGACATGATAATTACGATCGGGCAACATCTATAGGAAATTTAACTGGGGAGCAACCCTTACATTGCTTTCTTCTTGGAACTAGTGACATAAATTCAACAAGGGGCCCGTATCCTTACCCAAAAAAATTTCAACAAGTGCGAAACATGGAGTTTCAGCGTCAGAACGGCAAACGATGGGCAACTTTCATGTTTCTAATGATGGCAACTTTCCTATTCTGTGCAATCAAGCATTGTGAATTTACAATGATTGTATGTCAGAGTGCTACATCAGTTAAGACTGGAGGACAATGGGGGGCGAAAATTGTCAAAACAGCATGTTTAGTATATAAGATGATTAAGATACAGCAACCACGTATGGTATGATTAATCCTGTTCAAGAAATTGAGTACGTGAACAATGTGAACCGCCCTCCTAATAAAACAATGAATTATCGGAAGTTAATCGTAGCATTCTTAACGAGCCTCTTCCAGAGCAAAATGCTCGCTGGGCTGGGATGCTGGCTCCATTTTCATCGCTGCAATTTGTATCCGGAAGCAGAAGAAGTTATGTTGTGGGACAAAAACAGAGAGACAAAAATTTGAAGGATCAGCTTTGAGTACAAAAATATGAATAGGAGCATTCAAGGATTGACTGCAAATATTACCACACTGATCCTATTACTTTGGGACTGCCAGTTTGAATATCATGGATCGAGTGCATGGGATATCCATTTGAAAAACATCTTTTTAAGAACATTTGAACTTCACTCGAGAAGTTCTTCTAATTTATTTTCAGTCTTACCCTCACAAGTCGCAACACGGACTCCTAGTCAACAAATGCGTCGACAGACAATGGACACAAAAGAAAAATGATATCAAAATCTTATTTGCATCAGAAAGCAGCTTCACATTACCCATGGTCTTACACCTTCTCCGTTATTCAATCACGCGTAGGCGGCGTATCTTCAATTCTTCGTTTAGCCCTCAGTTAAAACGAAGAAGAAAAATACCCGGGCCATAAGCTGTCACTGGCCCAACAGTCCTCTAACTACACCAACAAAAGGAGCCGCTATAACTTTACTACTTCCTTTCTCAGCTTCTGCTGCGGAAGAAAAACGTCGACGCCAAAGCCTCATTGTGGCAGAAACTGAAGGGAGCTGCCCTGATGTTCATTTTAAAGCCAATTCTGGGATAAAGACGATTAAACTCAGATTTGAGGCAAGTTGGAGCGGTCTCCTGTCAAGAGGTTGAAAAGAGATGTTCCAAATGATGTTTGGGACTAAGGTCATTTTCTGCAGAGCATTTCTTGAAATGCCCCCCCCCCTAATGTCATAGATACCTCATGAAGGAAGAGACATCAGCTGGTGCAAAAAGAGCCCCCCACAAATCATTAGTGATGTATCAAACTTCTGGGGCTGATAAAAAGGGATCTTGTGTCATCAGGAATGCCAAGTGTGAAAATTTGTTCCTCCTTCAGTTAGGGGACCAAACTGGCGGATAAGTTAGGACAACGCTGGCCCAAAGTGGTCTGTTTTCTAAATAGAACTGACATTAGTTAAGTTGTGTAGATCAGGAATAATCCCCAGAAAGCCGTTTCATGAGAGAGACAGGAACCCTGAGTGATTCCATAGATGATAGTGTAGTTGGAATAAGTGACCGTTCAATGAGTTGCTTCCCTTAAACAATACAGCCAGGAGTATAAGAGAGCTGAGCCAACGGGTACTGGACCCACCAACCTGTTGTGCTCAGGTATGAGTGGTTTTTTGAAAAAGATTTTTTCTTCAGATGAGGACCCTCCTCTGGAATTGCACCATAAGAGCTGTTGGAACTCATGGCTCTCACACATTATGGACCTTACACTGATACTAAGACGATTGTACCTATTTATGCATTTTATAATTGCATATGCTGGCAATCGTTGAATGATCACGTCAGATGCTTCCCTTTTTTAATGGGCGGAATATTAGTTTCCATGTTCTAGCTCACCGTCTTTTTGGGGATCTGTCACGCATATGACAGGCTAGCAGAAGTGCCCTTCTTTTCGGTTGAATTATCTTGCCTTAGGAAGAAAGTGGTCAGCTTTACATGCTGATGATGTGTGATGATTATGGAAAAAGTGCTACCTGTACATGCTAATGATCTATTTATAAACACATAAGACTATTGATGGTTGATCCGTTTAGTCAGTAGCCATTAATGTCACTAGGATAAGGGTCATTGTTATTATCTAGGCTAAACCGCGGCAGATTCTCACAGGATACTCAGTAACCATTTAGTGATAAAGTGACAGATCCCATTTGCATTAAATTTAGCTCACAGGGTGCAATTTTTATTCTGTTACCTTGTTCATCTCAATCCTTATTGTCATTTCACGTTACGAAAACAAAGTTTAAATTTGATTCATATGGAAAAACTGGTTTTTGAAAAAGAAGGGTCATGTAGTATCAGTTTTGAGTTAGTCGTCCTCATCTTGTTCCAGATTCAGGTTTCTCACCATGAATAGAGTTGTTCTCTCTTGTCATCTCAAAATTTGCCACCCATCTTCTTGCAGCTGTTGATCACAATACAGAAATATCCTTTTACCGTTTTCCTTTTAAAGCTAGTCCTAATAATTATTTTTTCTTCCCTGTCATCTTGACATATTAGCATGTCTCCTTTCATTTTGTGTTAGAAGAGTCTCAATCAATCCAGGTAAAATTGTATCAACCAATGACTTCAAGTAAGGTTCTGTTTCTAGCTGCTAATTAATCAATTAAACGTATAGAGGGCACACGGACCACGTTGTTCACACGTTGCCTTCGTTGATCTTCAATGTCTGGTTAATCAATGGAAAACCATGGTTGGTTCCGATTCTTGTTCGTTTGAGTCCTAAATCTAATATACGAATAATTCATCGAGACTTAAAAGCCTCAGAGTGTTTTGATTATAAGCACAGGCCAAGTTATCCGATTTGAAGCAGGAGTTAAAATCCCAATGGGGATACATCTTCCTCAGGATATCATGTCACTGGAAGGCACTTGACAGTTTACTTGGATCCATCTTCTTTGCATTAGATTGATTTATGCCGTTCTGAATCTTTTGGGTGATACTAACTTCAGCCTACAGTTTCGGCCGTAAGGGCTGTCTTTTTTCTAAAAGAGGACATTATATGATAAGTTGAATCACTCATTATTTTGCCTGTCTAGATTGTGGTATGATGGAGTCTAACCGTTTTTGACAATCTCCTTCATGATTGACTGTTCAATCCTAATACCTCATCTGTACGTGTCCGAGTGTACAGTGGTACTAAACAGATGTGAATACCTGACTGTTCCATCTTGGAGACGTTGGCCAGCTCAGGATTTGAAAGCGCCAGAACACGTTGTCCTGCGCACCAGACATGCTCAGTTCGGATGTGTTTGTCTTGTTGCATCTTGTGTTTGCATCACGTTGGAAGACATCCAATTTGAGAGAGTTCTGAGAACACGTGGACTGTCCCCACCGGAATCTGTTGCCAGAAGCGCAGAATTTGTCACCTGCTTACTGAACTACGGTCCTAACGCTGGAGGTGAGGTTACTGCATATAATTTGCATGATCTCTCTTTCTTTCATCTCAATAGATTTTGGGCCAGTTCATATACGACTCTCAGTAGTTCCCAAACGACCAAACAGCATTGAACCATAAATACCATTGATAGTGTAATCTTCCAACGTCAGCCAATTACAGGTGAAACTGCGGCAGATAGCTGGTTCCTACTTGGTCAGTTCTCGAAGATGCACGGCCAATCATTCCTAATGTAATATTGGGAGACTCAATTAATTCTCAGGAGTTATAACTAGTTTCTTGCCTAGTAAAGGAGGTTAGAGTAACATCTTTCCGTGTCTTCAATTTTATCGGAAGATTGCTTATTGAATGCTGAAGTCAGTCTTTCTCTGCGGCCAAACAAACAAAGACATTTGCATTCTGAACTAAATGATACATGGCACACCAAAGGCATCGAGGTGCTTCACCCTCCACTGTTATGGAATTCAAGACGAGACTGTCCTTTCGTCGAGACGTCAGCAAATGGGCATGGAATCGAGAATAGCTAGGGACAAAATCTGATCTTCTGGAAAAACTTGAGAGCTTGTTTTAGCATATTTTCGACGAGGAACGGAAGAAAAGATAGAGCACAAGTCATTTTAGCACAGGCATAGTTCAGGACTAAAGGTTTAAAGATGTAGGGACCTCAATGCGAATTGTGGGAAAATATTGTTTAGCCATTACAAAGGACTTCCACCGAAAACTCAGGTATGTTTCTAGTTTCTTAGTGCAACAATGCAAGGAATTTTGCATTCTAATGGAGACATGGAAATTACCTATTACACTTCATCCAACCGACACGTGAAGTCTATTAATTCATGTTGATGTGTTATCGAATTACTTCACTATCATCACGCCACGTCCTGTGTGAAGTATTGCTGTAAGGTGTACATGATCAGTACAGGCTGAATCTTGGCAAGGTCTAAACGGAGGTGAATGCATCACGAGCAAGAGTGTTGACTTTTGTGTCAAGGTTGGAAAATGCTCTGGTGGTTGGTTCTGGCAGGAGATCAAATCGGATCATCTCCCGAGGACTTTGGACAGCTTGTTTAGCGCAACCGAACCCCTTAGAATTTGAGTACAAAGGTTAATGTAAAAAGAAGGGAAGAAGGGAAAAAGCTGTGTATGGTACGCTCAAAAACAATATCTCTATTTCCAAAGTGCTTCCAAAAAACTTTGAGAACAGAAATGGGTATGGTAAAAAAAGTGTTCCAAAGTGTTCGAGGAATATTTTAACAAAAAAACTTACTTTGGAGCAGAAACAAAAAAACAAAAAAAAACTTGCTTTGTGTTCTGGAACACTTTTTTGAAACACATTTTGAACATTTTTGAAACAAATTAAGAAACAACAAAAACACTTTCTTGAAAGTAATTCAAAATAAAAAATATTTTTTTGAAAAAATAAATAATTAAGAATAAAATAACTAATAAAAACTCAAAATAATAAAAATAAAATAATAAAAAACCAAAAAAAAAGTCAAGAAAGTAATTAATATAAAATAATAACAAAAATATTCGAAATAATAAAAATTATTGAAAATTTGATCATTTATAATAGGGCATTTTTACCAAACGTCATTTATGTCAAAGTTGCATCCAAATGCCTTTCTAATTACATTTTTCGAAACAGTTTTGCATTGTCCCCAAACCTTTAGCTCAAAGGTATTTGCGTTTTTTCAAGATAATGCCCAAAACTAAACCAAATAACCCAATGTATGATGAAGTAAGTACTACTAATAATAGAATTATTAGTTACATCAGGTTATATATTTTGGATCTCCATCAAAATCCTGCAACTAAAATGTCAATGGACTACAATATACCTAGAATTTCATGACTTTGTATTTCAATTATGGAATTATATTTTTTATCTACTTGGGAGCATTTATGTAGAGTCATAATTGTAATTTTTCCTTATCTCTGGAAGAAAAAATATGCAGGTTCTAATTGATTCAATTCCAATCCGTCTTCTCTTTATTTTTTTTTTTGTATTTTATGTCGTCATATTAGAAAAAATTCGGAACATGAATTAAAATGGAAAAAATTCATGAACTCGGAACATAATTTTTTTGCAGGTTACCCAAACACGTTGCGGTTTCTTTTTTGTTCCTAGAAACAAAAACTTTATGCAGTTACCAAGCGTTCTGTTCACAGAGAAAATCGTTGTCCGGAAACAGAAACTGAAAAAAGTGTCTTCTGTCCAAAAGTTATTCTGGAACAGAACTGTTAACAGATAACAGCCTATCTTTACGCATGTGATCAGTACCAGCGAACCAAAGGACAATTCGGATCACTAGAAGCCTTCCATTTAAGCAATTCGAACATGGTAATGGAATCGGGATTTCCCGCAACGTGCCCTTGTTTTCTGCAGAATCTTCGTCGACAGTGCAAGCCGATTGAGATGCCGCCTTCGGAGTCAAGACAGGTTTACGGTTTTCTTTTGTTCTTAAATGAACTAGTGAGATTCTAGGGGAATGTAATAGGAACTCAATAGATAAGAGTTTCTCATGTGCAACCGCATGAATCTTTGCCTGCTCATCGCCGCTGTAGGAAAGCTTGTCTATGCCAATTGGTTCATGCTTTTCCTCGTAGTGGATTTTGAAAAGATTAGTATTGATGGCACGTATTAGGAATGAGCCATTCACCATGTAAATAATAATGATAAAGAAGAATCTACTTATTGATGAATCAGAAATTTGAAGAAAAGATTGTTCATAAGGATGGCGGGGTGAGCCGAACAATGCCCCAGCCTACCTTTCTGCGTTCAGCTTTAATCTGTCCTGTCCTCGAAATCTTACTTGCTTACGCACTTTTACAAGGCCTTTCACGGGACAAAACAGCAGCCAACTTCACAGGAGACCTCAACGCCCATTGGTCCCATCAACCTATTATTCTGGTGTTGGTTGGAACATTGGTCCATTACGCCTTAGCCAATTTCTGTATTAATATCGGGTTTTGGTTAATTACTACCTTTCACTGCCACTAAGGAAGGGTATGGAGCTTAAGGCTGCCTTCATTGTCATGAGGAGACATGTTCTCCTCTCTGCCAAGATCCTCCATTACTGATCTTTCGGGACTTGCGCCTATTCCTCCTCTCAGCAATTCCGTTCGGAAAAAGAATGGACCGAGCTGAGATCCATTCAGAAAGTACTTCAGAAGGATTGAGCTTCACATCGTTACGACTATCGTCAAGGTTGCTTCATTTCGGAGCAAAAAGCAAAAGAAAAAAAAAAAGAGTGGGCTTTTTTTTGTTCGTGGGTCAATTAACATCAGCTCACAAGAACAAATTCGACTAAAGACACAATCGCCCTTCAGCCCCACGTATAGAGCATCAAATTCGGCCCATGCAACTTGAAAGGGATATGAAGAGGCTCACCAAACATTCAAAAAGAAAAACCTAAAAAAGGAAAACGTAACTTTTTTATCACCTATCCGTGGGCTGAGTGCAAAGGTGATGGAAGGATTCCGCCGATCGCGTTCTGTGCCTCCAATGCAGCCATTGTGCCGGCCTGTACAATGACGTTGTCTTCCTCCAGGTAGCCAGAGCATACGGACTCATGAGTAGCCGTGCACGACCGTGTAAGCCAATAAGATAAGTGCAACTTTTTTGTTCCTTGGGTTTTCTGTAGTCATTGTATGTGTCGGATCTCGAGCTGCGTTTACGTCTGTGTTGTTCCCCTTTTATGGATTACGCAAAGGATGGTTGAAAACACTCGGTCTGTATAAACAAAGGAAGGAAAGTAGGCATGTGTCATGCGGGTGATTGCGGGGGTCGGCTCGTGCGCGACTCGGCGTCATTTGAATCGTTGGAGCCGCCCAAGTTGCCCAAGTGAGCCTTTTCATCCGAATTGCGTTAGAGAGAGAGTTCTAGAGAGAGCCCAAGCTAAGCTTTTTTTACCCAAATCTTCGTATGGAGAGATCTTCGTAAAGACAGAGTTATAGAGAGAGACCTGAGAGAAGGCTTGTATTTTTTCGTGGCTGATCAAAATAACAAGCAGAGCTCCTCGTTATTAGTAGAGGGCATCGGAATACAACCTTGATCTTTATTAGATCTAAAGGCTCAGAATTAATCTACCACTCCTTATCATCAACCTAAATAGGAAAGTTCATGGAAACTATGAATAATTAAAATATCGCCGTCGCCCCCGGAATATATATAGACAAAACAAAGTAGAGAAAACCCTAGTAAACCTAGGGAACAGACACTTGCAAGTCTTAGAGTTTTCTTGGCTTGATGATCAACGGTGGGGTGTGAAAAACCTCGGACGGTGTCACATGCACAGAAGGGGCGCCATTCGGGGCTCAAGTTTCAAGCCAAGGCAACGCTCGACACCATGGCCAAAATTCCTACAAGGAATTCGGTCATTTGTAGGCTGTCGGTCTGCATGGTGATTCGAGGTCCTGAGATTGCAACAGACGGAAGAATATACACTCAGGTTTTTATGTCTCAATATTTTACAGCTTTCATTGAAAATGGTGAGAGTTCTTTAGTCGCATATTAGAAAAAGCGGTAAACGACGAAATACAATGAATTAAATAAGGATAAATTCAATCAAATCCTAAAACTTGTCATGAATGAGTCAATTGAAAAAGATTGCTATGGACCAATTTGAATTTTAGCACTTAAGTGATTTTTTTAAAGTTTTAGAATGCAATGTATTTATAATAAGTTTTAACAATTAACTTGCCCCTAGTAACTAAACATGGACAAGAGAGTAGTTAAAAGATAGGGACAAATAAAATGGGTCTGAGCTTAAGGGTTTGTGAGACTGAGCTTAGTTTTCTTTAAAAGGATTGGCTGAAGTGATACGGATGAGTTTGGGTGTTCATTTTAGTTGCTGCCTAGCTTAGTTTGATATTTCCAAAAAAATAAATATTTAGAAAATATTTTCAAAAATGATTGCTTATATCACTGACAAAAAAATGAATAAAGAAAAATATGGTCATCCATTCACGGAGAATAATATTTATAATCATTGTCGGTAATAAATATCATTTTTTATTGACTAATTCTTTTAAGCAATCCAAGCAATCATCTTAAAAAATATTTTTTAAATATTTAGTTTTACGAACTATAACGGTTTAGTTTTACATTGATTAGCATGCTTTAGTTAGGGTTTTAATGGTACTTTTGAATAGAGCATCAGGTTCAGGTAGATTAATCTTTAGACAGGAAGAAATTGGGCTCAATTTGAACGTAGAACTGGGATCAGGGTTCCCGAGGCTTAATAACACCAGCCATGTGTATCTTTGCCCGACAAAGGATCGGGTTTTCTTGCGTCCTACTTTACTTTAGGCCTTTAATACTTCGGCTATTAGTTCTCTAATTTTATTTTAGAAAAGGATAGGATAATCTTTAGGATCATATAAACCCGTAAAAAATTGGAGGTCACAAATCAATCCAACTTAAGTACCGAATGGCCACTACTTAAACATTAGTGTAATCAAAGTCCCTCCCCCGCACCATAAAATTGCTTGGGGCTCACAATTCAATAGGATAGTTGCCGAGTTCCATTTCAAATAAAATGTTATAGGATAAAGTGAACTCAAAATTTAATCCAACCTCAAACAAGGTAAATGTGCTGGGAGAGCCAAGGCGTTGGCTTGTCTTTGCGCAATTACTCCTAATCCGTTTTTTTTCCCCGACATGCTAGTGATGCAAGTCACATAGAACTAAATGATCAGCAGGAATGTCTGAATTAAGAAAACTAGTTGTGTTAAAGGTCCTCCAAACCATTTGTTAAAAGCTTTCGGCACGAGAGTGATGCTAAGTATTTTTAATTCTCGTTCAAGGTGCATCAGGGATTGCTTGGTTTGATTTTCTAAGCCTCATCTGCAGGAACCGCGCGAAACCAGTGAGGATATTAACCGCATTCGATGATGAACTAACTATTTGAACAGATCGACATTTGTTTGAGACACATAAAACATGGTGCCATGATCTATTTGCGGAGAGGGAGTGCCAAGACTGAGGAAAAAGAAAATAGGAATTCCAAGAATTTCCCGGAGAAATAAACTTGCAATATTAGCAAAACCAAAATACGCATTTTCCGTTCATTCTCAATTTTCAAGGGCTTTGCCAAAATTTATCTGCCATTTTACATTTGCAGAGAGTGGAGTCTCGTCCATGATGAAATGGTGTGCTCGAACACAACCAATGCGACAGCCATATTATTCCGTGGTAATTATTTCTACCTCTTGTGAAAGACAGAGAATTTGAAATAATTCTAGACTACGATCGAGCACTATCAATATAATAAAAACCGACGTCAATGAGACATGGGACTTCGGTACGCAAGATGAGTTAAATAACGAGGAGTTCACTCCGAAAGCTCAGCAATGTGAAAAGGAACAGGTTCCGAATTGTACCCGACCCACCCTCGATCGCTTTCTTCGAATCCTCGACCGGAAAGGGGTTTTGATGGGGAACCTGAATATCCTAACGACAGAAAGGCCAAATAACGCAGAAGATCTGAAAAGTCAGACCTACACACAGCTTCCTATACTCCTCAAGCCTCCCCACCAGCCCCTCCCCCATTCCCCCTCCCCCCCCCCCTCCTGATCGGCATAATCATGGGAAAGGGGAGGATCATCCTCGGCGGATAGAAGGAGCCCTCGCTGCAAGAAAGACAGGCAGCCTTGACGATAGTAGCAACGATGTGAAGCTCAATGGCTTTCGAAGTACTTACAAGTGGATCTTCAGCTGCGGTAATTCTGTTCCGAATGGGAATTGCGAGCGGAGGAATAGGGCGCCAAGTCTGAAAAAGTAATGGAGGTCTTGGCAGAGAGGAGAACCATTTTCCTCAGGAAAAGAAGTGCAATGGATCAAAACCTTCCCTTATGTGGCATTGAAGAGGTAGTATTGACCAAAAACTGTACAATGTACAGGAAATGGCTAAGAAACTGATGGGACAAGGCGTTGAGGTATCGTGAAGTTGAGATGTTGCAGCG
>JAGVVM010002412.1:0-32806 GCA_019149425.1 Psidium friedrichsthalianum
TTTCGTCGGGTTTGCTGTAACTATCATGGCCTACATTCTCCGCATAAGCGACATTGAGGAAAGTGCTGGCCCGTCCCGGCTCCTGCGTCGCTTTCGCGACAGTTCAGAAAAGGTTTAAACTTTAGGTCGCTAAAACTAATGCTCATCAGACTGGGAAGATCGTCTGTAAAAACACGGCGGTATATAGATGGTTGGTTGTTTGGTTTGGATGCTGATGGAGATCATCTTCCTTCTGGCGTCTTTCTCAAGGCCGGCCTCTGTTGAGGTCCTTAAACGGAGAACAGGGGACTGGGAGAAAATGCTAGCCTTATGCAAAGTTGTATGGTTAATGGTAAGTGATTGTTCCTTTCAATGTGATCCTTGTGCTCTATATATCTTGAGATGTTGATCTCATGTGACTTAATCATTCTCTGGCTTCTCAGAAGAAGATGTAACGGGTCAGGACCATAGGAAGAAACCTTGGGAACATATAGCCGAACTGTGATGCAAGATTTAGTTTCTTCATTCGAAGTTGCGAGGAGTGAGATTAAGGTCCGAGTCTTGGAACTACTAAAAACCAATGCTGGTCTTGCTAGATTCGGGAAAATTACTGTTTCGTGGGTAAGTTTCATGAATTAATTTCGGCGAATCATTACCTATTGCTTCTTTATGTAACACTTGACTTTGTTTCATTAACTGAGGTCCACGGGAACCTGAACATGGTGGGACAGAGTTCAGCATTTGGCAATGCTTTGCATACGCAAAGGGAATTAATAGCGGCTTTGCTTTGTGTAGAATTAAATTTCAGTACAAGTACTTTTTGGCTTTCCCATTAACATTCAAATGATTGGCACTTGAATCTATCCGGACATGCTCTTAGTAAGGCACATTTGAATTTCTGAGAGTCTCTCTATTCTTCTGCGTGATCATGGAAATCTCTCAAATTTCAGAGCACCTAGCTCATTGATCTTGTTTAAAATCTTGCTCCCCATTGCAAATACCACCTCAAGCTAGGCCTTGTTGCTCATAATAAAGCATAATTATCATAAAGTTTTAACGTTGAATCCTTCTAAATGATTATTTCTGGTGTACTTGATGATATTTGGATGACAGGATAGACACTTAAGCTTAACATTATCTTGGGTGCAGGACTCCTTCATTTCCGGTGAGCAATGTGGAGATAGTGTTGTTACAAAGGCTTCATTAAAACGGCGAAAAAATCATTTATCCAAACTGCCTGCCTCTTTCATGAAGATGTGACTCAGAGAATTATACACAGGATTGGCCTTAGTTTTGAAGATGAAAAGGACATATATCATGTCTGGTGCTTTAAGTCTCTAGTTTCTGCTTTTTTTTCACTTCTTTTGTGTTTCATACGCATTTCCATATTGATAGGTCAGTTGCTTCCATCTTCCTATGGTGCAGTTATCTGATAAGTCCAGGCCAGGTGTGGACATTTCTGCAAATGTAGTGTCATTAGGCAGATCAGAGACTCGAACTCTATAAGGCAAATTCCCGCTTCTGACCACATAATGAGAACTTATACTAAATATTACCCTGCTTGTTTCATACTAAAGGCATTATTGTTGCTTTAGATAAAAGTAAAATCGTGCATTACGCTAGTTGTGTGGAGTTATATATGTACTGTTCCTTTTCCTAACTGATCGGGCTTTTGTTGTTCATATAGGCATTGACAACCGCAAATTTTGGTTGCAGGTCAAATTAGATCCGGCAACACATGGTAGTTGATGTATCGTGCTCGATAAGGATCTCGACATGAGCTTGATGTTGTTCACCAAGAGACCTTGACGGCTGTTAGTGTAAGTAATTGAAGCTAAGATCCATGTGAAACTTCACTTTGAAGGCACTACTAGGGCCTATTTTTTTCAGGCTTAAGCAAAACAGAACCTAATATTTTACTTTCCTGCCAAAATAAAAATATCATTCAGATTTCACAAGATTATGTTTAAAGTGTTTTGATTTGAAAAAAGTTCATGCATGTGAGTAGCAAAAATTAGATCAAGTAAAAAGCAAATTAATGATCTGAGACAATTTTCGACCTTAACGTTATTTCCCCGGGCAATCAAAATTTTTGGCACTTCGCCAGTCCTTTTAATGTATTTCAAATTGTTCATTTGTCGCAGGAAAATGAAAGAACAGCATTAGCGATTTGATTACTTCTGCAATTTTAGATTCTAACGTTAAGGGGGGTTTAAGATGGCCTCTGGGGAAGGCATCTTCTGGAGATAGATACAGCGTTTTTGGAGTGTGGCATACAATCTCTAAGACTTATAAGAACTCATCCATGAGGCTGAAGGCGAGACATGCTGACTGGTTCGACTTTGGGATTTGCCATGGAGTAGTTAGTGAAGAAATCGAACTAAATTTGAAGGGAATAACTTCTGAATTGCACGTAAGTTCTTTTGACCCCCGTTAAGATAACTATAGTCTTATGGTGTGTACTTTGCTTGTGAATGCGAATTGGCTCCACGTGCTCCAGCCATAGGTCTGGCTCAATGCTAGAATCAACAATTGAAGCATCATGTATCTTAGCTAATTTGCGAGAGCCTCAAATGCAAAATGCATAGAATTTCGGGCAGCTATTGAAACTTGATACAGTGCATTTAATGTTTTTAAGTTTGAATTTTCTGTTTTCACTAGAACTTCCTTAACATCAACATTAACATCATCTTTATCCAAGTCAGTTGGGATCGGTGGTTGATAAACTCGAAAGAAATACATAAAATAAACTAAAATAAAACAAAGACCGATTGAGAGGGGATATAAATATAAATACATATATGGAAAAGGACTAAAAGACAGTCTGGAACATAGAAAATCTGCCCCTCTACAATGCGAATAGCTTTTCTCTAATCTGTCCTAAGACATACCATATGCCAGTCTATTTTTCACTTCATTAATCGTGTTTTGCTACTTCCCCCAAGTAAGTTTTGACCGACCTCTTCCTTTCTTTGTGCCATATTCTCTATAACAAACTTCTGTTCTTATCGGGGCATTTAAGGATCTACAGAGAATATATCAAACCATTTCAATCTAAGTTCTCTTGTCTTCTCTGCCACTGGTACTATTCCAACTTTTCGTCGAATATCTTTATTTCTTATCTTATCCATTCTTGTATGACCACACATCCACCTTAACATCATCATTTTCGCTACTTTCATTTTATGCTCATGTTGCTTATGTGCCAGCCAATATTCAACTCCGTATAGCATTGCAGGTCTTACTGCTGTTCTATAAATTTTCCTTTTATCCTAAGAAGAATTTTACCATCACATAAAAACCTAATACATTGCGTCATTCATCCAATCTGCTTTGATTTTATGTTTACATCCTCATTAATCTTTCCCCCTTTGCAAATTGATCCCAAATATCTAAAAGTATCTTTTTTAGGTACCTTATCTCCAAACATACTCACGGATTCTTGATCTCCTCATCTTGTCATGGCAAACTTCCTTACCAAGACAAATTTATCTTTTGATAGATAAAGAGTTGATTCTTATTTCCTCCTCTCTCTTTTATACACTTAAAGTATTTTCAGCTATTGGATGGGTTGCATTTTTTCACCTTGTTGATACAAAATTTAAGAGTTGTAAATTCCACTGTCCGTCAGTATATCAATTTGATTAAGTGTGTTGATTTACTGTTTCATAAGGATGATGTGCTCTTACTGTTTCAGTATTAGTTTTCTTGTTTAGCATCTTACTCCCTGTGCTACTCCCGATGCTTGACGAGGACACAGGTGTCGATATCCAACGGTTTTCAGATTTTCATTTTGTTGACACCTACTGCTGCAATTTTCAGGGACAGAGTCTGGGAACTGATTCAATCTCTGATATGCTTCAAGACGCAGTAAAAATGATGTGGGAGCGCTTCTTATCTTGTGGAATTACGGTCATTTGAATGGCCTCTCTTTCTCAGTGTGTGTGTGAGAGAGAGAGACAGAGCGAGAATGTAAATAATGAAACTCATGGTGATTTTGTGAGTTTGTCATGTGAGAATGTTTGTTTTGTGAGAATTCCTAGCTGATGATGTATATAAGGGCTCATAAACATGGGCCTAATTCTCCTTTTTTGCCTTGTGGGAAAATTTTCTATATCGCTCCGGCTTTATGTATCCTCTAGCAATTTGCTTAAAAATGAGATCTTTTTAATTATGGAGATTTGATGACTACTGGGACAATTATGTGTATCTCGATATAATGTATGTTGATGCTTAGCAGACATTTCACGATCTCTGATGCTACAAATGTGATGTATTCTGATCTAGAGAGTACTTGTACAGTATCGACGCTTTCTATATTGAATCAGCGTTTAGCGGTGAAGCTTTGATCATTTTCGTTTTTCCTCGAGATGTCAGTGTAAACCGAATCATGCACGTGTGTGTTATAATTCCTTGGAATATGGGTTGATTGTAGAAGGTAAGTTCCTGATCAGGTAAACTTAATAATACTCGCAGAGCCAACACATGTAACGTGACTTTCGGCCAAATCGAATAGAGGACAAATGTCTATGAAAGATGAACCTGTATCTTCTGTTGCTCTTTGGAGAAGACGAGAAAATGATCTCTTTTGGTCGGCATCTGCCGCTGGAAGGGTGATATATTATTAGGGATAACTTGGATTTGTGGAGAATATTTGGATTTCGGGATTTCGGGTGAGAACTCGTTATTCAGTTTCTGGAGCTCGTAAGGTTGTACACCCAGATTTTACGTCCCATTTTTGTTTACAGCTCATTCGGGGACTGTGGACCTTCTTGTTGCTGCAGCACTTCAGATGTGCCAAAATGATCTCTTTTGGTAGGATTGGCATATCCAGAAATTTGTTATTATTTAGTGTCAATTCCCGCTTCGGTTGGATGTTTCACCTTAAGATACCGAGTAAATATTCCATATCCGGCTCTATTGGTATATTTGTATCTTACCCCCACAATGTTTACAAACTACTTCATACTTTTTTGGAGCTATATCGAATATTTCAATCTTCTTGAAGCGGTCCCTACATCGATCGATGTTAACTCTCACTCCTTTGTCGTTGACATTTCTTCAATACCGGTGGTGGTAGGAGGATGAAGACTCTCTCGCATTTGGCTTGCTCCGTGTTAGGATAATGTTGAGTTCATCATCAACATTAGCTTCCTAATCTTCATAATCATGAGGATTAGGAGGATATTCAGATTCCCCCGTCTTGGCCTGCTACCACTAGTTCTACTTCCATTTGCCATTTTTTATATAGAAAAAATATATGGTATAATGCAAAAAAATGTAGGGCATGAAAAAAGAATTTGAGATAGGAAATTATTAACGAGATGATAAATAAGAAAATAAAGAATTAGAGAATCTAATTGAGAGTTAGAGAATTGAGAGGTTGAGAGAATTTGAAAGAATTGAGATGAAGAGAGATGGGGCAAAGAGCTGTTGCTTGCAATGGCTCTTGTTGTTGTTGTTGTTTTTTTTTTTTTTTTTTATTCAGAACCGGCCTGGAACCATTGGTTTCGGGCCCGGTTCAATGATTTAAGGAATTGGAACTGAGCCCTTATGCCATAGGCTAGCTCTAGTTCCAAATCGTGGAACCAGTCAACGGGCCAATTTCGAGTTTGACCTACGCCGGCTCCGAACCTAGCCCATGGCCATGCCTATTTGGATTTGAAAAAAGTTCAAGCATGTGAGTAGCAAAATTAGATCAAGTAAAAAGTAAAATTAATGATCTAAGGCAATTTTTGACCTTAACTTTATTTTCCCAGGCAATCAAATTTTTTGGCACATTGCTAGTCCTTTTAGTTTAATGTACTTCAAATTGTTCATGTGTCGCAGGAAAGTGAAAAGAACAGCATTAGTGATTTGATTACTTCTACAGTGTTAGATTCTAATGTTAAGGCGCGCAGGGGGGGGGGGGGGGGGAGTGGTTTAAGATGGCCTCTGGGGAAAGCATCTTCTGGAGATAGATACAACGTTATTGGAATGTGGCATACAATCTCTAAGACTTATAAGAACTCATCCATGAGGCTAAAGGTGAGACATGCTGATCGGTTCGATTTTGGGATATCCCATGGAGAAGTTGTTGAAGAAATCGAACTAAATTTGAAGGAAATAACTTATGAATTGCATGTAAGTTCTTTGGACTCCTACCAAGATAACCATAGTCTTTTTGCATATACTTTGCTTGTGAATGCGAATTGGTTCCATGTGCTCTAGCCATAGGTCTAATCATTGGCTCTGTTGTAATATTAACACAGAATAACAGGATCTTGTAAATTAAATCAATAAGAAAAGCATAAAAAAAATAATAAGAATCGATAAAAGACACTAGGGATTACGTGGTTCGGTTCGAATATCGGTACCTACATCCATGGGGAGAGCCAGTAAGAATAATCCACTATAATCGGAGAATCGGAGTTACAATTATTCAATACACTCGTGTTTCTCACACTTAAATTATATCCAAACCCAAAGTGTTTACAAAGAAACAATTCAATTGGATATAATAAAATCACGACACAAACTTTGCCTACGTTCGAAGCTGCTCAAGGAAGAACGTCTCGTACGTTCTTTTTCTTCATCATGCTCTCTATGTGGCGTCCTTTGAGCGACTCAAATTCTAGAACTCTACAAATTCTCGGCTTTTCTTGTGCGACTACTATTCATAGAAGAAAAAACCTACGCCTTCATTATGTGTGCCCTTTCAAGAAGTCAACAAATTAACTTTGACTAGGCCCATAAAATATTCTTCGTGGCTTTTAGATGATATTTTCACTGGACACTTTCAAAGAAAAAACCACCCTTCATGTTTCCTTTTACTCCATAGGCCCCACAATCATATATATATATATATATATATATGGGAGCCCTTTATTCCCTTTTATTCGCCTAGAAGAAATCCTTGTACAGTAGCAGAGGAGTCCACAAAGTAAACCTAGTCAAATCTTGCATATTTCAAGATTTTCTATCTCCGTAAATTTCAAACTCAAGACATAAATTTAACAATTCTCCACCTTGGCTCGATGTTTGAAGCCAAGTCAATAGTGCTCATAATCCATGTTGCTCTCCTAACACCTCGAGGGGCGCTCACTCTCTATAGACGCTAATAGTGCTCAAGTAGAGCTTGAGTTCGTAAAAGGAACAAGCTTTGTCATCATGTCTGTCGAATTCTCCGTTGTCATTATCTTTTTCACAACAACCTTACCCTTTGTAATACATCTCGAATAAAGTGATACATGATGTTGATATGCTTCGTTCGCTCGTCATAAATCAGATTATATGCTAGATAAATTGCACCTTGGTTATCATAGTACATATCAACACTTTTCTGTTCTAACCCAAAATCCAAGAGCAAACCTTTTAAGCATATCGCCTCCTTCACTATAAAGGTTAGTGTTATGTACTTTGCCTCAGTCAATGACAAGGCAACGTGATCCTGTAAGATGCTTTCCAACTAATTGCACCATTGCAAGCATAAACAAGTATCCTACTAAAGACCTGTACTCATCCAAGTCACTTGCATGATCAGAATCCTTATAACCCACGGTCTCACTAATGTTGCCCTACCTCTGGTATACTATACTAGCATCTACTGTCCCCTTCAAATATCTGAAGATCCATTTGACAGCTTCCCAATGGGTTTTATTAGGACGCTTCATATAACGACTAACTACACTCATCGCTTGTAAAATATTAGGCCTAGTGCATACCATAGCATAGATAATACTACCCACTACACTATAATAAGGAACATGAGACATATGCTCCTCCTCCTCCTTAGTATGCAGTGATAACTTAATTGAAAATTTAAAGTGCTTTGCTAGTGATCTACTCACAAACTTCACTGACTTCATATTAAAACATGTAACAATCTTCTCAATATATTTCTTTTGAGATAGACATAATACTTCTGTACTACTATCATACAAAATCTCCGCACCTAAAATTTTTTTTTGCGACACCTAAATCGTTCATTTCAATTTAGCACTCAACTGCCTCTTTATCACATCAATGTTAGTTATATTCTTAGTTGTTATAAGCATATCATCAACATAGAACATCAGATATATCAAAGATCCATCATCCAGTCTCCTAAAATAAACACAACTATCCATCTGACTCTTCAAATAGTTCTGATTAGCCATGAAAGTATCAAAACACTTATACCACTTCTTAAGAGATTGTTTCAACACATATAATGATTTCTAACAAGCAAACATGGTCTTCCTTACCTGGAATAGAAAATCCATGTAAATCTATTTCTCTAACTAACTATGAAGAAATGCCGTTTTCACATCAAGCTGCACCAACTCAAGATCTTGTGCAGCAATTAAAGCAAGTAAAACACGGATAAAAGTAGGCCTTATCACAAGAGAAAACACCTCATTGAAGTCAATACCCTCATGTTGTGTATGCCCCTTCGTAATAAGTCTCGACTTCTACCTCATTGCCTCGACCCTAGGAATGCCCTCTTTTCATTTATAGACCCATTTACTTCCGACAATCTTCTAGCTTTTTGGTACTTTAACTAGTTCCCATGTCTGATTTCGATGGAGTGATTCTATCTTTTCACTAATAACCCCTAGCTACTGCGACGACTCAGAACTAGCCATTGCCTCAAAGTAAAATGAAGGCTCATCTGTCTCCATCTCATCACGTACAGTCAAAGCATAAGTAATATCTATATAAGCATAATGTACTAGTGGTTTTATTTTCATTCTTTATCTGTTTGTGGCTATAATATGTTGTGGCTTTACTAGTTGTTCAGTATCACCAACTTCGGGAAGTATGGCCTCATCTGCAATCTGTCTCTGTTACCTCTAAGGTCTCTAGAGTCTCCACCTAATGCTCCCCCTCATTATTAATACCATGATCTATCTTCTCTACGAGTAGTGTCTTAGGACTCCTCTATCGAAGCATACAATTTTGTTGAAAATCACGTTTTGCTGGTTAGAAAATCAGGTGATCTAGGATTGGTGCACCATAGCTGATAGCCTTTCACCCCATATGCATAACCTAGAAATATGCACTTCTTTGACATTAGCTCAAGTTTACCATCGCTTGCATGAGCATATATAGGATGTCCGAATACTCATAATCCATAGTAATCAACTGGTTTTGCTAACCATATTTCCTTTGAAGTCTTCCACTCGATAGATGATGATGGATATTGATTAATTAGGTAACATACCATATTCATTGCTTCGGCCCAAAATTCCTTACCTATTCTAGCATGCGAAAAGCATGCTCCGAGCCCACTCAAGTAAAGTTATGTTATTCCATTCTACCATGACATTCTGCTGTGGTGTCCCAAGTATTGTGCGGTGTTTCATAATCCGTTTTCTCTAACAGAACTCGGTAAAATCTTTACCACAAAACTCCATGTCGTCATTGGTTCCCAAGCACTTGATCCGTTCATTTAACTACTTTTTAATCAATGCCTTAAATTTCTTGAATCAATCAAATGCGTCAAATTTGTGCTTCAAAAAGTATACTCATACTTTCTTGGAATAGTCGTCAATAAATGTCAACATATATCGGGCACCTCCTTTCAAAGGAACCGAAGACGGGCCTTATACGTCTGAATAAATATATTCAATCAGTTACTTGGTCGAATAAATACCTGTAGTAAACTTAATCCAACGCTGCTTCCCAAAGATATAATGCTCACATTAGTCTAACTTGTTTTCTAACCCTTTAACGATACTCTATCACTTAGTATTGCCATACCTGCCCCACTCATATGACCTAAACGCATATGCCATAACTGAGTTAAATTAGAATCTGACTCACCTGATGAAACTCTAGCAGCTCCTGTCATGGTTTCTCCCAATAGGTAATAGAGAGAACTCACTTTCTTCCCTTTCATCACTGTTATGGTACCTTAAGAGATCTTTAGTACTCCACCTTCAGCGGTGTACTTACGCCCAATATCATCAAGTATCCTACAAGAAATAAAGTTCTTCTTGAGCTTCGATACATGTCTCATATCTATCAATATGTGCACCACACCATCATGCATACAATTCTGAACTGTCCCTATCACCACAACCTTGCAAGTTGCGTTATTCCCCATTAGAACTCTACTACCATCTGTAGTCTGGTAAGTAGTAAACCACTTCCTATGAGGCACATATAATAAGAACACCTCGAATCTAGTACCCATTCGTTTCCTGACGAACCTATAGTCACATACAAAATAATCTCTGCATCACTAGTGCTCTCCTTAGCAACGTTCGCTATACTGCTTGTGGCCTTCTACTTATCACCTATATTTCTCAACTTAGGACAATCTCTCCTAATGTGCCCCTCCTCATGACACTCAAAACACTTCACACGTCATTTGGACTTTATATGTCATGATTTAGACATGCTTTTCCTCTATTGCTACTAAACCCCTAATGTTGATCTCTATCTCGAATCACTAGTCCCTGCGCTACATCCTATGCTAGATTATCATCTCGCAACTTTCTCTGACACTCCTTAGAAAACAAGGTGGACTTTACCTCTTCCAAAGTAATCGTAGTACGTCCATGTAACAGTAAATCAGTAAAGTACCCCCATGACTCTAGTAAAGAAGCCAACAAAATCATGCCTTGCTCTCCATCATCAAGTGTCTTACCGTTCTTCTTTAAATCTATAATAAGTTTATTAAATTCATCTAGGTGGGATCTAATAGATGTACCTTTAGTATATCTAAACTGGAATATCTTTTTCAATATATACAAGCAATTGTTCAAACCCTTCATTACATAGAGCTCCCAAAGTTTTTCCCACAATACTACGGTATCCTTCTCCTCACCTACATCTATTAACACCTCATTTGATAAATTCGACAAGATTAAACTCCTAACTTTCCTCATTAGCATGTCCTTTTTAGTATCTTTCATCATTTCAGGCAATTTATCCTTGCCCTTCAATACTTTTGCTGAACCTTGAGTTGTCAATAACGTCTCCATCTTAGGGCTCCATAACTTAAAGTTGTTTCTCCCCTTAAAATTCTCAATTTCTGCTTTCACTCCCAAACATAATTGTAATTACAAAATATCTAGATAATAATTAGATTAGTAATAGCTCCAAATCATGATCCAGAAATCTGATCCCAAGCTTTGATACCAATTGTTGTAATGTTAATGTGAAATAACAGGATCTTACAAATTAAGTCAATGTGAAAAGCCTAGAAAAATAATAAGGAACGATAAAGTGTACCAGCGATTACATGGTTTGATCCGAATATCAATGCATATATCCACAGGGAAAGACAACAAGAATAATCCACTATAATCGAAGAATCGGAGTTACAATCGCTCAAGACACTCATGTTTCCCACATCTAAATTATATCCAAACGCAAAGTGTTTATAAATAAACAATTCAATTGGATATAATAAATTCATGACACTTAAAATTGACTACGTTCGAAGCTACTGAAGGAAGAATGTCTCATACGTTCTCTGTCTTCACTATGCTCTGCGCGGCATCCTTCGAGCAGCTCAAATTCTGGAACTCTATAAGTTCTAGGTGTTTCTTGTGCATCTACTATTCACGAAAGAAAAAAGAAACCAACACCTTTATTATGTGTGCCATTTCAAGAAGTCAACAAATTAACTTTGATCGAGCCGACAAAATATTCTTCATGGCTTTTAGATGATATGTTCACTAAATGCTTTCAAAGGAAAAGCCATCATTCACTTTTGTTTCCTTTTACTCCATGGGCCCCATAATCCAATATGTATATGTATATATATATATATATATATATATGCATACATACATACACACACATAAACATATATATTATATGGGAGCCCTTTATTCCCTTTTATTCAGCCAAAAGAAATCCCCGTACAGTAGCAAAGTAGTCCACAAAGTCAACTTGGCCAAATCTTGCATATTTCAAGATTTTCAATTTCTATAAATTTCAAACTCGAGACATAAATTTAATAGGCTCAATACTAGAATGAACAATTGAAGCATCCTATTTCTTAGCTAATTTGAGAAGACTTGAGTGTAATTTGCATAGAATTTCTAGCAACTATTGAAACCAAACATAGTGCACTTACCCACCCATCGGTAGCTGCGTTGGTAAGGATTAGATTGCCGGGGCCCACGCTGAGCTTGCTCGCGAGGTCGCGAGGTCGAAACTTACTCGCCCTCCGGTGATTTAAGTGGGGGTCATGGCGGTGGGTTGCTGCGGTGGGTTGCTGCGCTAGCCTCCCCCGGGGATTAGTCGATCATCGTTGGTTCGAGCGTAAGCTCGCCGGTACGGCTGGACACCCCGGTCATAAAAAAAAAAAAACATAGTGCACTTAATCTTTTAACTTTGAACTTTCTATTTTCACTAGAATTTCCTTATCAAGCAAATTTTCAGCTGTTATATTGGATTGGCATGTATTCACCTTTGTTGATTCAAAATTTAAGAGTTGTAAATTCAACTATGTATATCGACGTATCATTTTGATTAAGTTTGTTGATTTACTATTTCATGAGGACGATGTGCTCTTATTGAAACACTATGTTTTTTGTGCATTGCACAATTAGCTCTTTCTACATTAATAATCTATGTCTGAGGGATTTGTTTGTGAGACCAAAAGCTAAGTAATTCCTTACAAATTGGGTTGCTTGTAACAACCTCTATATGTCGGTATGTCTTACTTGATGGCTAAGAAGCACCAACACTCTCTGGAAGTCCCTGTGTCGTGTCTAACATTCTTCCGACCCTCTTTGACATACGATCAATACGTGGCCAGTGCTCAAGACACACTAGCGACACACGAATTTAACATCCCGACAAGCCATTCTGACACTCACGGAGTCAATTTTAAGCATTTTCATTAAATTAGGGGTTAAAATGTAAATTTATAAATTAAAAATATACATGTTTAAGTCATATACCCAGCTACCCCAATATTAATATGTCCAGCCAAACTAAAAAAACCTATTTCGTGAATCTCTAACATAAGAAATGACATGTGTCCCAATGTGTCCTAATAAAAACTATCGCTGATATTTTTATAAGTACATGTGTCGCAATTCTCTACTTTTTTAGAAATGACATGTCGGCATGTTGTGTTATTTTGTGTGTGTCATGTGTCGGTATTGGTGCTACTCAGCTTGATAACCTCCTTATCATCATCTTCATCATCAAAACTTGTATCAGGTTTTGTGTTTAATTGCATCTTAATGTATGACAAGGACACATGTGTCAACTGTTTTATTAACACCTACTACTACAATTTTCAACTGAGTCAAGGCATCTCCGTCACCATGAACGATGAAGGGTTTTATCTTTGCTTAATGACCATACAAACATGATGCTTTACACACAGCCAATGTATCATCTTGCACTTTAGTGGTCATGCAAATAGTAAGATGCATACACATGTAGAAATGCATAACACTTAACTTGATCTTTGGCTAAACAATGATTGGGCACAATCCAAGCTGTCTCATTCAGACAAATCTTGTCCACCACAAGAGTAACCAAGTCTGAACACCGAACCAATCACCCTATCTTACAACTAGGGACTATAATTACCTTTGATCGGTGCAAGGGTCATGTGGAACAAGCCTCCGGTGTGAACGGTGGCAAGGAAAACCAAGAGAGAGAGAGAGAGAGAGAGAGAGAGAGAGAGAGAGAGAGAGAGAGGTGACGGCAGTTAAGGGTGCCCAAAATTTGGGATGAGAAGGCCTATTTATAGGCTCACAAGCAATGATTACCCTTCATAATTGTATGCTAAGTGCCCCCCCCCCCCCCAAATGATAATTGGCTACATGTATAAGCTAACTTCAATAGGTGGTAAGCCTATGGGCTTGTGTGTACTCTAGGTCTCATGATGGTCTTTAATACTTGGTCCATGTTTCTTCATGTGGTCTCTTCATTTAATAGGCCAAGTTATGGTCATTATAGCCTTAAAATTCCCCTAGCTAGTTTAGGCACAAGTGGTCCAATAGAAAGGATTCACTTGGCTTGTCATTATGAAGTTTGAGCTATGCACATGAATGCTAGCCCAAGTGGTCCAATGAGAATGCATCATTTGGCTAGACCGGAGACTCTCTCATTATGGCCCTAAAATTTTGTCTTGATGGTCCTAAGTAGAGGCACATGTGAACCAATGAAGAAGAGTCATTTGGCATCTAGACCCTTCTTCTTTCTTCTAGACCATGCTTACATAAGTAATGACATCATCAGAGGAGATATTTTCAAGAAAACCCATGATCGGAGGCCAAAATGGGCCGTTGCCACTCCACCGCTATTCCGGCGAGGTTGCTAACTTGGCTGCTAGTGTCATCCTCAATGCTATTGTTGATGCCATTACCAATTGCCAACACCATCACTAATCGTCAGTGCCGTCACGTCGACTAACATGGCTTCTTGCGCCGATGGATGGTTGGCTGGGGTGGTTGGTGTCATTGAGTGTTAGGTCTGTCCTCGGATCATCTCTCAATGTTCATGACGGGTCGAGATTGGTTCATGGATTGGTGCTCATCCGTTCTTGGACTAATGCTAGTTTGATACGAGATCAATCCTCAAGTCAAATTACTGGCCCATCCACTGATTCTATCACTTTTTCCATGAGGCACAAATCCCCTTACTTGGTTACGAAACTAACATGTGGGCTAAATTCTAGGATGTCACAACATTTCTCACTTATGCTTTTCTTTGCTAAGCATCATTCTCCAGAGGCCCAAAACCTGTTTTGAGAGCTTTAAGTCTTGCATTGAGCCACTTCTCTCCCCCCCCCCCCCCCTCTCTCTCTCTCTCTCTCTCTCTCTCTCTCTCTCTCTCTCTCTCTCTCTCTATTTTCATTACTTCTACGGGGAGCATGGTCCTAAGTTCCAAGGTGTGTAGGGTATGTTTCAAGTTTAAAAAATTGAAAAAATAGTTTTAACGGGTAGGTTTTAGATTCCATACCTAAAAGTTGGAACAAGTTTTTGTGGTTTTCTTAATCTACCTTTTCACGCAATCTTATGGTATTTCATAGCATGCGATGATGAATGTGTAACTTGGAACCATTGTTCTGAGATTCTATTTTCTGTGATATCTATCACTAAAACTTTTACTATGTTAACATTTGATATTCTTCTTGTGTCTAAGTATAAGTTATGATCAATAGATTATAGTAAAAAATGATGGTCATTAGAAGTGATAGTTTACTGCAATCATTCAATTAAGATACAGGTAGAACATAAGTAGATCTTGGTAGAACATGTGACATGATAAGTTTCAAATTCCATGTATGTATGGTATGTTTTAGATTTTAATAGTTGAGGAATTTGTTCCGACGGGTAGATTTCGGGTTTCAAGTCCTAGATGAAACCTACATCGACTTTGAAATCGCTCACCCCTAATTACTTTGATGCTGCACTAGTGAAATTAGAGGTTCAAAGATACAATTAGGAGAATTGGAGATCATTCGACAAATTGAACCCTCTACCAGATGTGCCCTGGAATATAATATTAAAACTATTGTTCTTGTATTCAACCTTCGTCCTCGTCAGTTGGGCCCTAAGTTAATTTTCGGTCATATGATTTCCAAGTAAATTTCATACTTTCATTCAAATGTTAATGGGAAATGCTAGCCGAATATCAAAAATCAATGTCCATGTTGATGTGTTGCAAGCGGTGGCAAGAGGTGATGATCTTGATTGTGATTAATTTAAAGCACCACATTTCAAAAGACTTGGGTGGGTTGGTTCAACATTTTCAGTAGCTTTGAGAAAATGTAAATTTCTTTGGCTCAAAGGGGTTTGAGAAAATGCTAATTGCGTTTGGTAAAAAAAACTTTGCAAATGGGCTTTGGATTAAATGGTGTTTGGTAAAAAAAATTGCACAGGAGCTTTGGATGTAATCTCTTACAGTTTTACCCTTTTATTAAAAAAACTTTCTGCTAGATCTCCTACGCATGCTCGTGGGTAGCATGGACGCTGGACGGGCTGGGTTCTCCGATTCCGACGACGTCAGCTACAGCAGCGGCATATGCTCCACGCCGGCTCGTACGGGAACTCCCTCCTCCTCCTCCCACGCGGTGCCGCCGGAGAACGCAGGTCGGAGAAAGCTTTCCGACTGCTTCGAGTCGATCTTCGAGCTTCCACGGGCCGGCTCCTGCTCCTCCTTCTTCGACGCCACGATCGTCGCCGCGGACGGCCACGAGGTCTCCGGTGGCCGCTGCGTCCTCGCCACGCGGAGCTCGTTCTTCAGGGCCGCGTTCTCGGGGAGCGAGGGTGGAGTGAGGCTCGAATTGAAGGAACTGGCCGCGGATTTCAGGGTCGGGACCGAAGCGCTGGTGGCTGTCTTGGGGTATTTGTACAGCGGGAAGGTGAAGGCGCTTCCGAAAGGGTTTGCGACTGCCTCTGCCATCCTCGCCCTCGGCATCTCCTGGGTCGCGCGACCCAGCCGCCGTCGCCTGGGTTGCGCTACCTTGTCGCCTGAGGTCGCCGGCCCTCGCCCTTGCGACCAGCCCCTCGCCTGCCCCTTGCCGTCCTTTCGCCGGCCCTTTCCAACGAGATTTGGTCTACTCAACACCAGACAATGAAGAAGATGAACAGTAACAAAAGGGGCAAAATTGGAAAAATAGGAAATTGGTGAGGGTAGTTTTGGAAGGAAAAAAAGTCTTTCAAACATTTGGCCAAATGCTGAAAGCTCAATGCTGGTCCCTACCAGCATTGGGCTTTCAGCTTTCCCAAGGCCAGCATTTGGCCAAATGCTGGCCTAAAACTGAACCAAATGGTTCAGCATTTTCCCAAGGGGCTTTCAGGGCTGAAAGCCCCTTGGAAATGCTGAACCAAACCCACCCTTAATATCCTAAAAATATTAAACTTTAGCTTTTGCCCCAATTCTACCTTTTGTCTCACAAAAACCTCTAACTTTAGGTGTAGTCTTAATTCTACCATAATTTTTTTCCCTCACAAATCGCCAACTTTAAGCTAGTACCAATTACACCCTAAACTTTTTTTGTGTCTCATAAAAATCTCAACTTTTGATCGTTTCAATTTTACTCTAATTTTTTTGTCTCATAAAAAATCACAAACTTTTAGTTGATTCCTAAATGTGCCTCCATTAACCCTCTGTCTAAATTGCCCTTAGTGATTTTGTAGCTCTTCGACCTCTTGTGCTTGGGATTAGTTATCTCTCACGGTTAGAGAGCTTGTGCTCAAGATGTTCAAATAGCTCATTCTTGGGATTTTCCATTTGTCAATTGTCAACGAGAAATTTTGGACGAAGGGTTAATGGGGACAAATTTGTAACTAAGTAAAAGTTTGTGGCTTTTTATGAGACTGTAAAAGTTTTAGAGTAAAATTGGGACTGGACAAGATCTAAAATTGGGAGTTTTTCATGGGAGAAAAAAATATTTAGGTTAAAATTGGGACATAATCTAACGTTGATGATTTTTCATGCGACAAAAAAGAGTTTAAGGTAGAATTGGGACTGCATCTAAAATGAGATGTTCATTTATGAGATAAAAGGTAGAATTGGGATAATAGCTAAAGTTGGAGGTTTTTTAGAGTATTAGACCAAAGACGAGGTCAGAAACTAGAAGGGCCGTGACCCATCTGGATAGGGTAGTTTGCCCTTGCCTCTAGTCGGCGAGGCAGCGACCACAAGCATGATGTCCTATACTTCTCTTCTTCTTCTTCTTCTTTTTTGGTTACCTTCGAGCTTTTTTAATTTTTACAAACATAAAAAGAAAAAAGAAAAAAATAAAGGACAAAAAATTCCTTGTCCAACCAGTGAGGTCAAGCTCTCTTTCGAGATTAATATGGCTATTTAAGGCCCTTATTTAAAATAATATCCAGTTCAAAACCTTATTTTAGAAAATGATGGCATTTGAGACCTTTATTGGAAACAAGATATACTTTAAGCTCTTATTTGAGAAATGAGGATATCATACCATTATTTGAAATTTTCCAATAAACAATCAAATAAATCAATGAAATTATAATTCTCTTTGTCTTTCATTTCACCAATTATTACTATGTGGTGTTCATATAAAGAAAGGGGAGGAGAGAATTTCGAGAGGAAATTACAAAACCATTAGGATGTTTGTTTGGTGAAGAATCAGCAAATTAATAATTAATTCTCATACTTGTAATCGTTTTTTGTTGTTTAATTTAATGAGTCAATAGAAAATAAGTTTATTATTAACACCAATCTATGAATAGCCATCTCTACTGATGAATATATTCCTATCACTCGTTTTCGTACATAATATAAATGATGACGGTTAGAATTTTTTGAAATCGTTGATTTTTCATGAAATAGATAAAGTTGGATTTCTTTTTCCTTTCTCACAAAAATTTAATCTTTCGTTTCTTTTGTCACTCAGAAACAGTCATCTCTCTCTCTCTCTTCCAAAAGCATTTCCTACCTCCGAAAGGTCCTTCAACAAGCTCCTTCAATGGGGTCCACTCACTCATATTTTTCTCTACTTGCTCGCGAAGCAAATTGCTTCCACGAGAGAGAAGACGAAGCGATGTTCAGCTTCTCCTTTATATATAAACCGTCGATCATGGCCAACCCAACCTGTGTCGTGAAAGGAGCGAAGAACAGTGTTAAAGTGACTGAACCCTCTCTGGTACGTCTGTCGATGCGCTCGTACATGTGAATTTACGAAATTGCTCTCGTTTAGTTTTGTTGTGCTCTTGTATTAGATGAGGAGAATGCCTGTGAGTGATATCATCTGAAACTCTGCGTGTATAGCTGTGTGTCATAAATGGGATGAGGCGGTTCTTTTAGTCCAGTTCTTGGTCTGTGGGTTTAAGGTGATGAACACTCACCTGCCAGTGTCATTCTCTTATGCTTTCTAAGAGAAATTGTGGCCATGTTTTTTCTTGACTGCAGTTTTCGATTTCGGGTTTGCTGTAACCATCATGGCCTACATTCCTCCGCATAAGCGACATTCGAAGGAGAGTGCTGGCCCGTCCCCAGTTCCCGCGTCACTTTCGCAAAAGTTCAATAAAGGTTTAAACTTTCGGTCGACTAAAACCGATGCTCAACAGAGTGGGAATATCGTCTATGCAAACACGTCGACATATAGATGGTTGGCCGTTGGTTTGGACGCTGATGGAGATCATCTTCCTTCTGGCGTCTTTCTCAAGCCGGTCTCGGTTGAGGCCATGGAACGGAGAACAGGGGAGAAACTTCTAGCCTTATGCAAAAGTTGTATGGTTAATGGTAAGTGATTGTTCCTTTCAAATGTGATCCTATGTGCTCTAGATATCTTGAGATGTGGACACATGTTGACTTTAATGGCATTCATGGCTTCTCAGTAGAAGATGAAACGGGTCAGGACCAAAGGAAGAAACCTTGGGAACATATAGCCGAAACTGTGATGCAAGATTTAGTTTCTTCATTCGAAGTTGTGAGGAGTGAGATTAAGGGTCCGAGCTTGGAACTAATAAAACCAATGCTGGTTGCCAGATTCGGGAAAATTCTTTTTCGTGGGTAAGTTGCATGAATTAATTTCGGTGAATCATTAGCTACTGCTTCTTTATGTAACACTTGACTTTGTTTCATTAACTGAGGTCCACGTGAACCTGAACATGGTTAGGACAGAGTTCAGCATCTGGCAATGCTTTGCATACACAAAGGAAATTAATAGCCGGTTTTGCTTGTGTGGAATTAAATTTCAGTACAAAATACTTTTTGGCTCTCCCATTAACATTCAAATTATTACACGTGAAGTCTATCCGGACATGCTTTTAGTAAGGCAATTTGAATTTTTGAGAGTCCCACTATTCTTCTGCTTGATCATGAATATCTCAAACTTCAGAGCACCTTGCTCATTGAATCTGTTTAAAATCTTGCTCCCCATTGCAAATACCACCTCAAGCTAGGCCTTGTTGGTCGTAAAGCATAGTTATCATGGAGTTTTAACGTTGAACTCCTTATAATGATTTTTTCTGTGTACTTGATGATATTTGGATGACAGGATAGACACATAAGCTTAACATTATCTTTTGGTGCAGGACTCCTTCATTTCCGTGGAAGCTTGTGGAGATATTGTCACAGAGACTTCATTGAAACGGCGGAAAAGATTATTTTACAAACACCTTCCTTCCTCTTTCATGGAAGATGTGACTCAGAGAATAATCACAGAGATTGGCCTTAGTTTTGAAGATGAAAAGGATATATATCATGTCCTGGTGCTTTAAGTCTCTAGTTTCTGCTTTTTTCTCTTCTTTTTTGTTTTATATGCATTTCCATATTGACAGGTCAGTTGATTCCATCTTCCTGTGTTGCAGTTATCTGATAATTCCAGGCCAGGTGTGACCATCTTCTGCAAATGTAGTGTCATTAAGGCAGATCAGAGACTCGAACTCTATAAGGCAAATTCCTGGCTTCTGACCACATAATGAGAACTTATACTAAACATTACCCTGCTTGTTTCATGCTAGTTGTGTGGAGTTATATGTGTACTGTTCATTTTCCTAAATGATTGGGTTTTTGTTGTTCATATAGGCATTGACAACCGCAAATTTTGGTTGCAGGTCGAATTAAATCCGGTGCGACGCATGGTGGTTGATGTATCGTGCCTCAATAAGGATCTGGATATGAGGTTGATGTTGTTCACCAAGAGAATCTTGACCGGTATTAGTGTAAGTAATTGAAGCTAGGATCCATGTGAAACTTCTCTTTGTTGAAGGCCCTTATTAGGGCCTTTTTTTCAGGCTCAAGCAAAAACAGAACATAATATTTTACTTTCCCAACAAAATAAAAATATCATTCAGATTTCAAAATATTATGTTTAAAGTGATTTGGATTTGAGACAATTTTCGACCTTAACTTTATTTCCCTGGGCAATCAAATTTTTTGGCACATCGCCAGTCCTTTTAATGCACTTCAAATTGTTCTTTTGTCGCAGGAAAATGAAAAGAACAGCATTAGTGATTTGATTACTTCTGCAGTTATAGATTCTAATGTTAAGGGTGGTTTAAGATGGCCTCTGGGGAAGGCATTTTCTGGAGATAGATACAGTGTTGTTGGAATGCGGCATACAATCTCTAAGACTTATAAGAACTCATCCATGAGGCTGAAGGTGAGACATGCTGACCGGTTCGAGTTTGGGGTTTCCTATGGAGAAGTTGCTGAAGAAATTGAACTAAATTTGAAGGGAATAACTTCTGAATTGCACGTAAGTTTCTTTGGACTCCTTTTAAGATAACTATAGCCTTTTTGCGTGTACTTTGCTTGTGAATGCGAATTGGTTCCATGTGCTCCAGCCATACTAGATTGGACAATTGAACATCCTATTTCTTATCTAATTTGAGAAAGCCTTGAATGCAAATTGCATAGAATTTCTTGTGGCTATTGAAACCTGATATAGTGCACTTAATGCTTTAATTTTGAACTTTCTATTTTCACTAGAATTTCCTTATCAAGCAAATTTTCAGCTGTTATATTGGATTGGCATGTTTTCACATTTGTTGATTCAAAAGTTTAAGAGTTGTAAATTCCACTGTCTGTCGTGATATCAATTTGATTAAGTGTGTTGATTTACTGTTTCATGAGGATGATGTGCTCTTATTGAAACACTATGTTTTTTATGTAAAGCACAGTTAACTCTTTCTACATTAAATAATCTATGTCTGAGGGATTTGTTTGTGAGACAAAGGCTGAGTAATTTCTTACAAATTGTGTTGCCTGTAACAACCTCCACTTGTGGGTCTGTCTTACCTGATGTTCTCCTTGTCATCATCTTCATCATCAGATCTTGTATCAGGATTTGTGTTTAATTGCATCTTACTCTTTATGCTTGACAAGGACAGAAGCGGCAATTGTTTTGTTGACACATACTACTACAATTTTCAGGGACAGAGTCTGGGAACCGAGTCAATCTGTGATATGCTTAAAGATGCAGTAAAGATGATGTGGGAGCACTTCTTATCTTGTGGAAATATGGTCATCTAAATCGGCCTCTCTGTTTCTGTGTGTGTGAGAGAGAGAAAGAATGAAATTTTCTTGTTAATTAAAGAGATTTGATGAGCTACTCATCTTATTAACGTACAATTATGCGAATCTCGATATAATGTATTTTGATGCATAGTAGATATTTTCATGAGCTATGGTACTATAAATGTGATGTTTAGAGTGCAATGTGACATATTTCAAGAGAAAAAAAGTACTGTATTTTGACTGTATTGAATTTGCGACCACTACCAGTTGTGAAGTTTTCTTCGTTTCCATCGTTCCCCCGTCAATGTGATCATGCACATTCGATGTTTCAATGCCTTGAAAACTCTGATAATTTAGAAGGTAAGTTTCTCATCAAGGGAATATGGTAAAACTCATAGCGCCTTGTCCCATGTCGAACAATCAGATAACACGTGACAAAACTTTAGCCAAATCAAGTAGAGTACAAATGTGGAAGAAAGAGCAACCTGAATCTTCCATTCCTTAAGAAGAAGACGCGCAAAAGATCTCTCTGGTTACATCTCCTGGACATTTGATACATCATGTCTTCTCAATTCTTTATCTAGCTGGATGCCCTGGTATTGCTGGAGGCAACTTTGATTTTCGGAAAATACTAGGGAGTTAGGTTGAGAACTTGTCGAACCCCCCCATGTGGTAGTGATCCAACTAAAGATTTTGATTCCGGTGGGACAGCTATGATCATGATAGCTGTAGTGAAGATCGCACAAGTATCAATGTCTAAGGCCACACTAAACATATGATGAGCCCGAATAAGAAATCCAAGAGCACCTATACTGATCATGGCATAAACCATGCCTAGATACCCGAAGACCGGTTAGTCAATGTCATACCTAAAGAATCTTACTTCTCCAACCCCGGTCTTCGACCAATTCAGCGGACATTTCTACCCCAGAGGTGACTTCTGGCACACAATAGCCTCTGTTAATCTAATCTATGATCAGATCAGTGGAGCCAACCCTATCACTTTATTAAGGCATCGCTTTTGTTCGAAGCCAGGTTTCATTCAAGATCATGGTTTGCTGTCTTCTATAAGATACCACTAAATTGTTGTTATGCTTCGTATCTTACCCTCCTCAGTGGTATGAAGCCGTGGACTATTCAGTTTCCGTAGCTCATAATGTTGTACACCCGATTTACGTTCCTTTGTATTGACGGCTGATACAGGAATTGTGGACATTCCTGTTGGTGCAGCACTTCAGATGCTTCTAATTCTTTTCATGCCTCATATGTACTTGATATGCTGATAGTGAGCGGCGGTTTCATATACATTCAGCAATCTTCAAGGAAAGGTATTGTTTAGATCCTATGATGCCATCCAATGCCTTTAACTTTTGCTCTCTCTCTCTCTTCATTTGCTTGTGTAGTTCTGATACAAAACATGATTGATTGCACGTCTATTAGAATTGTGATAAGAGGGGTCTTCTCATAAGCTGAAGAATGAGAAAGTAAAGAAATTAGAGTTGAGTCTGCAGATGATGTTGCAATTGTAATTGATAGTAATTCGGATAGTACTGATTATCTCTTGTCTATCACTGAGAATTTGGCATTCGACAGATGGATACCAGATGGGAACTAATTTATTACTAATTAATGTGTGGATAATAGTAAAGTGCAGGAGTAGAATAATGCTAAGTGCAATGCCAGTGTTGGAGATGTTAGAATCAGAATGCATGATGGTATTGTCAAAACTTTGACTGAAATGAGGCATGTATCAAAGTTATAGAAAAGCATTTCCTTGAGTTCTTTGATTTCAACTAGGTGCTAATATACTTCAAAAGGCAAAGTTCTGAAAGCTATTCGAGATGCCTTAGTGATAATGAAAGGAAACAAACACTATGGCCTGTATGAGCTTTAAGGCGTGATAGTGACAAATTTTGCCATCAAGATATCATATACATTTGTTCGAGAGTCTAAATTGTGGTATATGTGTTTGGGCATATTAACAATAGAAGCCTAAAGGTTCTAAGTGAAAGAAATATGCTGTGTGATTATATTGCTGACAAACTAAGTGCATGCAGGTGTATGACTTAGGTAAATTGCGAAAACCGCTATTCAATATGATTGTCAAAGAAATTACAGAGATTGTGAAGTTAATTCAATTGTATGCTCATAGGCTATTGCGGTTTCCTTCAAGAAAAAGTACTAGATTTATGCTAATAGTTGTGGATATCTACTTGAGTAAGACTTGGGTGTTTGTAATAAAGTACAAGTTTGACATTGTTATTAAGATCATGCAGTTAAGAGCTTTAATTGAAAATGAGACTGGTAAAGCGACCATGCATATGCGGGCTGACAGTAGTCTGGATATCTACTCGGTGTTTTTGAACATATTCTACATGAAAGAAGATATAGTGAGACACCGTACTAGTGCAGTTAACCACAACATGTTATAGAGTTGACGAGCAAAACATTACTGGAGAATGCTCATAAAATAGTCTCTATTGTTGGTATGACTAGGAAATTCCTAGCGAACACGTTTAATACGACGAATTACTTGATGAATAGATCCCCATGGACTGCGAATGAATACAAACTCTCCAAGAAGTATGGTTAGGAAACGTTGTTGATTATTTTGTTAGTAGTATATTTTGTTGCTCATATTATGTTCGAGTGAGTGATGATAAGCTTGATGAGAGGGCAAGAAAGTACATGTTCCTAGGTTATGCACAAGCCAGTGGCACTATAGATTGTGGTGTCTGGAATTAAATTCACAATTTATCACCAAAGAAGTTGCTTTAGATGAGTTTCCAATACTTTTGACTGGGAGTGATTAAGTAGTGGTCGTATGGATTTGGACAGTGTTTAGATCAAGGTGGAGTTGCAATCAGAAACTCCTAAGGTATCGAGAACTAGTAGAGTAATCGACACGGATAGTTCTTATAGTGAGATGGAGCCTGTAGAGCCAATAGTTGCTATAATTGCTGAGTTCGACAAGGTACCTATTCAATCTCCTGACAGATATAGATGAAATATTGGTTTTGTTTCATTTGTATTAGAGGAGGTGGTGTCAAAAATCTTTATGCAACAGTTAAAGGTACAAGTGAAGTTGGTGTTTTGATTTCAACCAAAAAAAAAGGTTGGTGTTTTGAAGAGGTATACAAGTAATGGCGAAATTCAAGCGTAGCTCGGACTTGAAAGAAGTCTATAGCGGTTAAGCCCACGTGAGACTGTGAGAGAGTAGTAGCTAAGTTTAGTTCTAGCAAAGTGATTGTGACTTGGCTGAAATGTAGAGCCAATGTGGAGATTGTTGAAATTACATCTCAAATTTGAGCCGATGAACAAAACCCAAGATTTAAAGAAAGTCTGAAATCGATCAAAGTTTTTATACACGTAAGTCAAATTCCGCATTGAAGTCTACGAAGTTAATTAAAAGGATAAAATAGGAAGTCATAACTTAGACTTTGTTTGAAATATTTGAAAATCAACTTCTGTATTGGAGTCGGTGAAAAGAAAAAGGAAAGTCCAAGCTGGGCGGTTCTCCTTCTCCAATTTAGTCAACTTGGATACATATAATTCATTTTCGGTTGTGGGTGGTTTGTGCGCATGTTGACGAACACGCAATGATGATTGTTTGTGAGGGGTCATTCTTTGTGAAATTACACTAAGAATTTATGTGTTGAAGTCGACATAAATCTAGTGGCGAGATTTTGCTTAATTCTTTTGTGAGATTAAGAGATTAATTCATAAGAAATTGTGGGACTAAATACCATATGAGTTATTTAGTGTATTATGGGCTTGAAAACACTGAAAGTGTTTGAGTGACTCGAGTGTGGTTGTAATTTTCATGGTACTGCTTGATCTATAGTGAAATTCTTTATTACTTTCCCTATGAACGTAGGTCATCCCAATTGAAACACATAAATTTGATATTCAATTTATCTTCTTATTTTGTCTATTTTATTATTTGATTGCTTTCTTCCCCAATATTTCTCAATTATGCTTTTCTTCTCTAAGCATCTTTCTCCAGAGGCCCAAAACCTATTTTGGGAGCTTCAAGTCTTGCGCTGAGCTGCTTGCCTTCTTGCTTGTAAGTAAAACCATCTCTGTCTTGCGCTGAGCTGCTTGCCTTCTTGCTTGTAAGTAAAACCATCTCTCTCTCTCTCTCTCTCTCTCTCTCTCTCTCTCTCTCTCTCTCTCTCTCTCTCTCTTCTTCCGAGGTATGTATAGTATGTTTCAAGGTCCAAAAATTGAGAAATCAATTCTAACGAGTAGGTTTTAGACTTCAGACCTATTTTCGCGTGATCTCTTGGCATTTCATAGTGTGCGATAATGAATGTGTAATTTGAAGCCACCGATCTTAAGATTCTATTTTCTGCAATACTATCACTAAGACTTTTACTATGTTAACATTTCAAATTTTTCGTGTACTTAAATAAAAGTTGTGGTCAGTAAATTATAGTAGTAAATGATGGTCATTAGAAGTGATGGTTTACTGTAATCATTTAATTAAAATATAGTTCAACCAAAAAAAAAATTAAAATAAAGGTAGAACCTAAGTAGATCTTGAAACCGACCTAGAACTTGTAAGTCGTAACAGGGTAAGTTCTAAATTCCATGTATGTAGGGTAGGTTCAAGATTCCAATAATTGGGGAACTTGTTCCAATAGGTAAGTTTCGGTTTCAAGTTCATATGAAACCTAGATCGACCTTGAAACCGCTACTTCGATGCTGCACTTCACAAATCTTTTGTTTTAGTGTCACTAGTGCATGAGTGCAAGTTGGTTAAAGAGACAATAGACAAAGTGTCGGTTTAGTGAAATTAGAGGCTCAAAGATACAATTAGGAGAATTGGAGATCATTCTACGAAGTGAACGCTACCCAGATGTGCCTTGGAATTTAATATTCGAACAATTGCTCTTACTATTCAACTTTCGTACTCGTCATTTGGTCCCTACTTAATTTAATTTTCGGTCATACGATTTCCAAGTAAATTCATACTTTCGTTCAGCTGTTAATAGGAAATGCTAGCCGAATATCGAAAATCTACATCCACGTCGATGGGTTGCAAGTGGTGGAAAAAAGCGATGATCTTGATTGTGATTAATTTAAGCACCACATTTCTTAAGGCTTAACATCCTAAAAATATCCAATTTTAGCTTATGTTCCAATTCTTCCTTTTGCCTCATAAAAAGCTTTCAACTTTAGGTATAGTCTTAATTCTACCATAAACTTTTTTTTCTCACAAACCACTAAGTTTAGGCTTAGTACCAATTACCATAAACTTTTTCTTGTCTCATAAAAATCTTAGTTTTAGGTCCAGTTTCAATTTTACTCTAATTTTCTTGTCTCATGAAAAATCACGATTATACTTGATTCTTAAATGTGCCTCCCCATTAACTCTCCGTCTAAATCACCCTTAGTGATTTTGCAATCGATCTTCAATCCCTCATGCTTGGGATTAACCATATCTTGTGGTTAGAGAGCTCGGCTCAGGATGCTCAAATAGCTTGTGCTTGGGAGTTTTCCATTTCTCGATTGCAACGACAAATTTTGGACGGAGGGTTAATGGGGGCATATTTGTGACTCAAGTAAAAGTTTGTGGCTTTTTTATGAGATTGTAAAAGTTTAAGGGTAAAATTAGGACTGAATAGTAAATTAGAGACAAGATCTAAAGTTTGGAGTCTTTCATAGGATAGAAAAAATTTAGGGTAAAATTGAGGACATAACCTAAAGTTGGGGATTTTTTTATGGGACAAAAAAGAGTTTAAGGTAGAATTGAGACTACAAAAATTAGACATTTGTTTATGAGATAAAAGGTAGAATTGGGACAAGAGGTAAAGTTGAAGTTTTTTTTAGAGTATTAAACCATAGGCGAGGGCCAGAAACGGGAAGGGCTGTGACCCTCTCCCAAGTCCGGGCTAGGGTAGGCCCCTCACCTCTAGTCAGTAGGGCGACGGCCACAGGCTAGAGGGCCTGTACTTCTCTTCTTTTTTTTTTTGTTTGGTTAACTTTGAGCTTTTTTAATTTTTAAAAATAGAAAAAGGAAAAAAAATAAAGGGTGAAAATTTTTTTTACCAGTCAATGAGGTCAGGCTTTTTTTGAGACTGATATAGCTACTTAATGCCCTTATTTGAAAAAATATTCACTTCAGACCCTTATTTGAAAAAATGAGGGCACTTGAAACCTTTATTAGAAACAATGATCACTTCAAATTCTTATTTGAGAAAATAAGGACACTTCAAATTCTTATTTAGAGTTTTTCCAATAAACAATTAAATAGATCAATGAAATTATAATTCTCTTTGTTTGAATTTCGCCAATTATTACCATAGGTGGTTCATATAGAGGAAGGGGAGGAGATAAAATTTCAAAACCATTAGGATGTTCGTTTGGTGAAGAATCAACAAATTGCAAATTAATTCTCATACTTGTAATGGTTTTTTTCGAGTCAATAAAAAATAATTTTATTATTAACACCAATCTATGAATAGCCATCTTTACTGATAAAGAGAAATATATTCCTATAACTCTTTTCGTACATAATATAAATGATGACGGTTATAATTTTTTGAAACCGTTGATTTTTCGCGAAATGGAAAAAGGTGAATTTCTTTTTCCTTCTCACAAAAATTTAATTTTTCGTTTCTTTTGTCACTCACAAAAAGTCATCTCTGTCTCCCCCCAAAAAGCATTTCCTTCCTCCGAAAGGTCCTTCAAACAATCTCCTTCAATGGGGTCCACTCACTCATATTTTTTGTCTACTTGCTCGCGAAGCGAATTGCTTCCACGAGAGAGAAGATGAAGCGATGTTCAGCTTCTCCTTTATATATAAGCGTCGATCATGGCCATCCCAACCTGTGTCGTGAAAGGAGCTAAGAACAGTGCTCAAGTGACTGAACCCTCTCCGGTACGTCGTCGATGCGCTCGTACACGTGACTTTTCGAAAGTGCTCTCGTTTATTTATGTTTGTGCTCTTGTATTGGATGAGGGAATGCCTGTGAGTGATATAATCTGAAACTCTGCTGTTTAGCTGTGTATCTTAAATAGGTTGAGGCGGTCTTTTGTCCAGTTCTTGGTCTGTGGGTTTAGGGCGATCAACACTCACCTGCATTGTCATTCTCTGAAGTTTCTGAAGAGAAATTGTGGCCATGTTTTTTCTTGACTGCAGTTTTCAGTTTCGGGGTCGCTGTACCATCATGGCCTACGTTCCTCCGCATAAGCGACATTCGAAGGAGAGTGCTCCCGTCTTGTACTTTATTACAAACACCAAGTCTTACTCAAGTAGATATCCACAACTATTAGCATAAATCTAGTACTTTTTCTTGAAGGAAACCGCAATAGCCTATGAGCATACAATTGAATTAACTTCACAATCTCTGTAATTTCTTTGACAATCATATTGAATAGCGGTTTTTTCGCAATTTACCTAAGTCATACACCTGCATGCACTTAGTTTGTCAGCAATATAATCACACAGCAGATTTCTTTCACTTAGAACCTTTAGGCTTCTATTGTTAATATGCCCAAACACATATACCACAATTTAGACTCTCGAACAAATGTATATGATATCTTGATGGCAAAATTTGTCACTATCACGCCTTAAACTCATACAGGCCATATGTGTTGTTTCCTTTCATTATCACTAAGGCATCTCGAATAGCTTTCAGAACTTTGCCTTTTGAAGTATATTAGCACCTAGTTGAAATCAAAGAACTCAAGGAAATGCTTTTCTATAACTTTGATACATGCCTCATTTCAGTCAAAGTTTTGACAATACCATCATGCATTCTGATTCTAACATCTCCACACTGGCATTGCACTTAGCATTATTCTACTCCTGCACTTTACTATTATCCACACATTAATTAGTAATAAATTAGTTCCCATCTGGTATCCATCTGTCGAATGCCAAATTCTCAGTGATAGACAAGAGATAATCAGTACTATCCGAATTACTATCAATTACATTGCAACATCATCTGCAGACACTCAACTCTAATTTCTTTACTTTCTCATTCTTCAGCTTATGAGAAGACCCCTCTTATCACAATTCTAATAGACGTGCAATCAATCATGTTTTGTATCAGAACTACACAAGCAAATGAAGAGAGAGAGAGAGCAAAGTTAAAGGCATTGGATGGCATCATAGGATCTAAACAATACCTTTCCTTGAAGATTGCTGAATGTATATGAAACCGCCGCTCACTATCAGCATATCAAGTACATATGAGGCATGAAAAGAATTAGAAGCATCTGAAGTGCTGCACCAACAGGAATGTCCACAATTCCTGTATCAGCCGTCAATACAAAGGAACGTAAATCGGGGTGTACAACATTATGAGCTACGGAAACTGAATAGTCCACGGCTTCATACCACTGAGGAGGGTAAGATACGAAGCATAACAACAATTTAGTGGTATCTTATAGAAGACAGCAAACCATGATCTTGAATGAAACCTGGCTTTCGAACAAAAGCGATGCCTTAATAAAGTGATAGGGTTGGCTCCACTGATCTGATCATAGATTAGATTAACAGAGGCTATTGTGTGCCAGAAGTCACCTCTGGGTAGAAATGTCCGCTGAATTGGTCGAAGACCGGGGTTGGAGAAGTAAGATTCTTTAGGTATGACATTGACTAACCGTCTTCGGGTATCTAGGCATGGTTTATGCCATGATCAGTATAGGTGCTCTTGGATTTCTTATTCGGGCTCATCATATGTTTTAGTGTGTGGCCTTAGACATTGATACTTGTGCGATCTTCACTACAGCTATCATGATCATAGCTGTCCCCCGGAATCAAAATCTTTAGTTGGATCACTACCACATGGGGGGGTTCGACAAGTTCTCAACCTAACTCCCTAGTATTTTCCGAAAATCAAAGTTGCCTCCAGCAATACCAGGGCATCCAGCTAGATAAAGAATTGAGAAGACATGATGTATCAAATGTCCAGGAGATGTAACCAGAGAATCTTTTGCGCGTCTTCTTCTTAAGGAATGGAAGATTCAGGTTACTCTTTCTTCCACATTTGTACTCTACTTGATTTGGCTAAAGTTTTTGTCACGTGTTATCTGATTGTTCGACATGGGAAAGGCGCTATGAGTTTTACCATATTCCCTTGATGAGAAAACTTACCTTCTAAATTATAAGAGTTTTCAAGGCATTGAAACATCGAATGTGCATGATCACATGGACGGGGGAACGATGGAAACGAAGAAAACTTCACAACTGGTAGTGGTCGCAAATTCAATACAGTCAAATACAGTACTTTTTTTCTCTTGAAATATGTCCATTGCACTCTAAACATCACATTTATAGTATCATAGCTCATGAAAATATCTACTATGCATCAAAATACATTATATCGAGATTCGCATAATTGTACGTTAATAAGATGAGTAGCTCATCAAATCTCTTTAATCAACAAGAAAATTTCATTCTTTCTCTCTCTCACACACACCCACAGAAACAGAGAGGCCGATTTAGATGACCATATTTCCAAGATAAGAAGTGCTCCCACATCATCTTTACTGCATCTTTAAGCATATCACAGATTGACTCGGTTCCCAGACTCTGTCCCTGAAAATTGTAGTAGTATGTGTCAACAAAACAATTGCCGCTTCTGTCCTTGTCAAGCATAAAGAAGTAAGATGCAATTAAACACAAATCCTGATACAAGATCTGATGATGAAGATGTGACAAGGAGAACATCAGTAAGACAGACCCACAAGTGGAGGTTGTTACGGCAACACAATTTGTAAGAAATTACTCAGCCTTTGTCTCACAAACAAATCCCTCAGACATAGATTATTTAATGTAGAAAGAGTTACTTGCTTTACATAAAAAACATAGTGTTTCAATAAGAGCACATCATCCTCATGAAACAGTAAATCAACACACTTAATCAAATTGATATCACGACAGACAGTGGAATTTACAACTCTTAAACTTTTGAATCAACAATGTGAAAACATGCCAATCCAATATAACAGCTGAAAATTTGCTTGATAAGGAAATTCTAGTGAAAATAGAAAGTTCAAAATTAAAGCATTAAGTTGCACTATATCAGGTTTTCAATAGCCACAAGAAATTCTATGCAATTTGCATTCAAGGCTTTCTCAAATTAGATAAGAATAGGATGTTCATTGTCCAATCTAGTATGGCTGGAGCACATGGAACCAATTCGCATTCACAGCAAAGTACACGCAAAAAGGCTATAGTTATCTTAAAAGGAGTCCAAAGACTTACGTGCAATTCAGAAGTTATTCTCTTCAAATTTAGTTCAATTTTCTTCAGCAACTTCTCCATAGGAACCCCAAACTCGAACCGGTCAGCATGTCTCACCTTCAGCCTCATGGATGAGTTCTTATAAGTCTTAGAGATTGTATGCCGCATTCCAACAACACTGTATCTATCTCCAGAAAATGCCTTCCCCAGAGGCCATCTTAAACCACCCTTAACATTAGAATCTATAACTGCAGAAGTAATCAATCACTAATGCTGTTCTTTTCATTTTCCTGCGACAAAAGAAAAATTGAAGTGCATTAAAAGGACTGGCGATGTGCCAAAAAATTTGATTGCCCAGGGAAATAAAGTTAAGGTCGAAAATTGTCTCAAATCCAAATCACTTTAAACATAATATTTTGAAATCTGAATGATATTTTTATTTTGTTGGGAAAGTAAAATATTCTGTTCGTTTTTGCTTGAGCCTGAAAAAAAGGCCCTAATAAGGGCCTTCAACAAAGAGAAGTTTCACATGGATCCTAGCTTCAATTACTTACACTAATACCGGTCAAGATTCTCTTGGTGAACAACATCAACCTCATATCCAGATCCTTATTGAGGCACGATACATCAACCACCATGCGTCGCACCGGATTTAATTCGACCTGCAACCAAAATTTGCGGTTGTCAATGCCTATATGAACAGACAAAAACCCAATCATTTCAGGAAAATGG